>MU628642.1:0-43791 GCA_025688805.1 Aspergillus egyptiacus
GCTCGATGATTTGAGAATTGGTTTGCAAGTCGTTTTTGCTATGCAGCGTCGCACTTTGCGAGGTAGAGGATAGTGTACGTGTCTGTTCATATACGATCTACGTCGACATGACAATTTGGTTTGATGACTTGTGCACTGCATCTACCGTACGGCGTAACATTCTCTCCGATATGGCTGGGCCGAGAAACTAGTAGCGGACGAAGGATGTTGGAGGGGTCCTTGTTGAGGAATGCTCCTGGGCTACCTAGTACCTACCTAGGTACACCCCTTGTCCTCCACTGTATCAACAACAGGCTCTCATCCAATTCTTATTGACCTTAAGTACCTGAGCTGTTCCAGTCAGTACTGCAGAAATACTTTGTCTCTCGGACCGGTGACCCTATACACCTGCAATGTTGGCATTTCGCCTGTTTCGGCTAGCCCAGTTTGTCTGGTCCGTGCCTGCTTAAAACGGTTGGCCACGAGGAGGACGAACGGGACTTCGGAAACTGAAGACTGAATACTTAGACGCAACGATTCTTCACCCTCGGCACCCAGCACCCTTGCTTTCCGCTGCGAACGGTCACATCAGGGTGAGATACAGGATGGACCCCGACACTTTCATCTAGTTTACCACTTGGGTTAACGGCTGTCAGGAGATGACGGAGCCGGCAGCTGCAGTCCGTCGTAACGGGCTGCAACAGTCCTGTGAGCCCTGCCGCAAATCGAAACTCAAGTGTGACCACCGAAGACCTGTTTGTGGTAGATGTATGGCCAAGCAAATCACCCAAAGATGCTTCTATCACCCCGCCCCGATGACGAAGCCGGACACCTCGAGCCGAGGCAGACTGGCCAAGAGGATGAGAACGGAGTCGACCCAGTATGCCCATCCATTCTCTGCTCTTTAGCTCGGACTCTGAGATGTCTGTAGTATCTCCAGATCACGGTCACCTGCACTGGAATACTCTACCGGGCTTCACATCACCTCGGAACCACCGCCGGTCAACCCAGGCTATCTCGGGTCAACGAGCTTCTCAGCCGTCTTCAGCGAGAATCGTAAGGATATCTCAGTTGAAGAAGACAGCAGCGTGGTCGCCGGTCAGTTTGGCACATTGAAAGACCGTGTTCGTTGCTTGTCGGGACTCGAGGTGCTGAAATTCCTCTACCGCAACACGATATGCGATACGCTGATCCGGAAATTCTATGATGGGCATTGTATCAGTGGTGTTCCGAGAACTATTCTGGAAGCAATCCTGCAATCTGTTCGAAGGATCTTCCAAGCCCTTGACCGCAGCAAAGATAATAATGATATTGGAACGCAACTCCAAGACCTCGTCTACCAAATATTTCGGAGCTCAGCCCGTCCGCTGACTTCGCATTCCGCGATGACTGTCGAAGAGTACTGCGCGTCATTTACCGACAAGAACATGCGGTGGGAAGCCATAGGCCTTATATTGGCTACAGCAGGCCTTGCGCTCATGTCCACCTCGGAAAGCGATCCGGATCTTACTCGGGTAGCCTCTGATTCCCAAGCCAGACACATGATACGCGCTCAAGCTGTGGAGGCAAGCAACATCTGCCTGGGATTTTGCGACACATCGGCCTCGGTCAACGAGCTTCTTGGCTTTTACCAGTACAATGATATGCTCTTGAGAACTCAATACTATGGTGATGCTAGTATGTCATCAAGTCGTTGAATACCAATGCTGAGCTCAGATTAACAACCATCTAGGCTACATTGCCTGGCGCAGACTTGGTGACTTGACAGCCACCATTTTCGCGGCTGGCCTCCACCAAGAAAGTACCCGGGCTCAGGATTGTCCGCCCTTCCTTCATCAGTGGAGAAGAGGCTGTTTCGCCGCGGCCTTCTACGCGGATAAATGCCTGTCGACATTTGTTGGGAGACCGCCATTCATCAACCACCGGTATTGCTCATTGATCCCCCCATTGGACCTTAGCGACGACGACCTTATTGCGGGTGGTGAACGACTGAGCGAAGCTTTATCCGATGTCGGCGCAACAGGGTGGAACTCTCATGGGCAACATCAGCGGGTGAGCATGATGCGCCTCCGCTTTCTCCTGGCTGTACTTCGCGAACAGGCACTTGAGATTGCGTTAGGGACCTCTACCGATTCGGATATACTACAAGGATACAAGTGAGACCCTCTATTCCGTAGTTTGTGACGCAAGGGTATTGACATATGTTTCAGTAAAGTGATTGAGGCTGCACGACAGACATGGGAAACTTGTCCCGTTTGGTTACGGTACAAACAAAATGATGACTCCAAAGAAATGTCCTCGGCCATGGTTTCTGCAAAGCGCCATAATTACCTCGAGTATCTCTACACTCTTTTCATCGTACAGAGAATGGTTGTCAAACGTACCAACACCGGTCACGAAGATCTTTTTGAGACGTCCCGAGAAATTTTGGCCATCACAGTTGGAATCGCCAACGAACGCCACTCGACAGTGGATATAAGCATACACCAATCCTGGCTCGTACGTCTTTGATCTCTTATTACCGAGTCATGGGTGTTAACGTAACAGCAGGTGCTTTACTATGGGCTTCCGAGCGCCAGCATTCTTGCATTTGAGCTCCTGCGTCGGACACAAGAAGCTGGACCGCATCCGGCCATGCCGCCACAGGCTGAGTTGATTCGCAATCTAAGTGTTTTCGTCTCAAGCTTGTCCTGGGTAGCACGCCCGGGGCAAGGCAATTACCGCACATGCAAGGCGGTCGAAAAGAAACTATCGGAGATCCTCGACCAGATCTTGGATCCACAGCCTGCACAGCGAGACTTTCTTAACGGCAGTCATACTGGACTGTATAGCATGGTGAACTGGTACAGCCCTGAGAACTATAATTTCAACCCCTTTGACTTTCCATCACAGGAGAGTTTTCCGTTCTAGAGCATTATTTGGAGTGGACATATCATTCTTGAAGCAAACGTTCTGCACGCAGATACCCTCCTGCTTCAACACCGGACACCGCGCTCGGACCAAAGGTTGGGAAATATATAGAAGGAAAAACTCCAAAATGACGAAAAGTGAAATCCAAAATCTATCGGTCATATCATACCATCCATACAAAGTCGTTCGTGGGGCGCGTTTCTTGGACATAATATGCTCTGTAGCAGAGCGGACAGTTGAAATGGTCTTGGAGGTACCATTTCTCGAGACATTCTCGATGGAAGACGTGGAGACATTTTAATTCACGAATTTCTTGCGATCTGAGGACAGGCTCGAGGCATACGACACTGTATTGGATATATTAGCTAGGTTTATAATTTGGGGGGGTCATTCTTTTGGAGATACCATATAAACTGATTGTCGGCGCAGTCGGAGGGGAGAGGAGGACCATGAGCTTTAGCCCACCATTCTTCAAGAGTCCGTGCGGGCGAGACAGCATCGAGTTTGCGCAACTTATCGGTCGATTCCTTTTTCTTGTTTTTCTTGGCCGGTCGGCGCTCGCGGCGGTTGATGAAGGCAGTGAAACTATCTTGCATTAGTTTGCTGGAGCGATCCTCGATGAAAAGGGATCCTCACATCAAGCACATGATGATTAGAGCGACGATCCCAAGTCCAACGCCCAAGACAATGCTCATATGACCGTTCTTATCCTCGTAGCGATCTTCTTCCCCTGTGGCCATCCCTGAGGGGTCGCGGGCACTCAACAATGTTTGGTCTGCGATCGCGCAACCGCTTTTCCTTTTCTATTGCGATTGCAGTGATTTTTTGTAGGTTCGCAGGTCGACAACTGGCGATCCAAAACGACCGACTGCGTCAGTAATCAGGCCATAACCAGAGCTGTCAGGAGACACTGCAGGTTTTATGTGTGACGGCGACAGGTATCGATTTTAATCGCGCGGCGGGAGAAGGGGGGGGAATGGCCTGCTCGAGGATAGGCAAGATCGGGTATTTGACTGAAGCAGAGTCGCGGACAGAAAAGGAGGAAGAGAAAAAGAGAAAGAGAACAGAAAAGGGAAATGAAAAGGGGAAATAGAAAAAAAAAGGCAAAGGAGGAAAAGAAAGTTCAACCTCGTGCGACTTTGGTTGAGTCAGCTCTCAACCCTACCCTTGATTTAGGGTGTAGCTACCGTAGTTGCAGTGCTCTCTGCGGCAGTTACTTAAGTAGGACGGGAGTAGTACCTCTGCCCTGGGATCCTGTACCTTGACCTTGGATGGCGAGAGGGGGACAGCGCGGACTTTGCCTCCTCAGCTGTACAAGAGAGAAGCGAGTCTGTCGATAGGTTGAGGAATGTTGATCATGACCCCGTGAGCAGGGATATCTAAGTCATGCCATTGAGGTAACTAGGGGTCCGCGCTCTTCCCCCGCATCCAAATCTCGGGTCGGGAAATCATGTGAATCATTTGCATCACCTCTTTTACTTCTTTTTTTATTATTATTATTATTTTTATTCCCCCGACTGCCAACAAGGTCAGTGGTGCAATCTTTCTCAGACAAAAATGAAAATTGATCTCTGATTTTGAAGGGCTAGAAACAGTTGAACCTCTCCCTATTCATGCTCAGGTAAACGTTAGGTAGGAAACCTTACCTTACCTACATTAAGGTGCTGCAATGATCTCCCCACTTCTGGTTCCCGCTCTGCCAGTGGAGCTGGGGAGCCCCACACTAGCTTCCCAAATCTGCAAGTTCGCACAAAATGAATGGACCTCGATGATCCATTCCATTTCAGTAACATGGTACATGGTACATTAAAGGTGGAAGGTAACTACCTACCAGCACCAAGTACTCTACCTACTCTGCAACTATTCACCTGCAACAACAATGGAAAGCAAGATAAATAACTACTTTCTCTACAAAAAAAAAAAAAAAAAAAAAAAAAAAAAAAAAAAAAAAAAAAAAAAAAAAAAAAAAAAAAAAAAAAAAAAAAAAGGAGAAACCTCTATCTAGTAAGGTAAGGTATCTACAACAGTATGTACGTAACCCCCATTTGATCCTCGAGGCATGGCTTGCCCTCTCTCTCTTTCCCTTGTCCCGCCAAGACAAGACAAGCCAACAGCCCAGCCCAGCCCGGTCTGATTGCGAATCTGACTGGGGGGCGCCGTTGTATTCTGAGCCACAGCTGATCGTAAGAATTTAAATTTATGATGGAGCCTATAGAAGGGTTTTGGGGCTGAGTTAAGTTATATCCAGCTACTACTCAGCACAGTACAGCGAAGATAAAAGACTGGACGGCTGGGGTTGGGTCTTATTCTCTCTCTCTCTCTCTCTCTCTCTCTCTCCCTATCTCGCCCTCGGTTATATGTGAGCAGTATCTAGGGGTTTCCGATGTGTTTACACTCTCTGACCTTGTGCAAAAATCCTACTTTGCCGCCAAATCAGCAAAATGGCAGTACATCCAAGGACCAAGAGAAAAGACAATAGAGATATATCATGTGAATTATAGCATAGTGGCGGAGGATTGTATTCGTCAAGCCCTAATGACTAGATTCCCATGTCCTCTTATGCAGAGGCGGGTATCATACCTGAACCTCCCTCTTGTCACTTGGCTCCATTGCAATGACATCCTCGTCCTTGTTGGTGATTTCCTCCGGCAGCGTTCCCAATGCGCGGCCTCCAAAGAGGACATCAATCTCCTCCAGGGATTTCTGCTTCGTCTCAACGAAAAAGAGGTATATAGTTGGCAACGTAACACATAAATCTAGATAACATTAGTTGCCATCTGCGTGCCAGAGGTATGTAGGAGACATACTCCACCCAGCAAAAATAAAATAAAACCTCCAGCCAATCTTGCCAAGCGCGATAGGCGAGACCTGGTTCCAGAGCGTGCTGACGGCCCAGTTGCCGATGCCGGTTGCAAAGGCGTTTCCTCGACCACGTATTTGCATAGGCATCACTTCCGCCATGTAGACCCTATTTCTGTTAGCCGGTGGAAATGGACCGAGGAGAAGAAAGAAAGGTACCAGCTGCAAGGGCCAAAGGACCACGAAAAGATGATGGTAACGCAGAAGATGAAGAAGACTCCGCCAATGCTGTATCCCCTCCGATGGCCGTCTTCATTCTGTGAATTCAGCGCCGCTTCGCAGAATAGAGCTATTGTGATGCCAATTGCGCCAAACATCATGGGTCTTCTGCGCCCGACTTTATCGAGAACGAACAGAATAAAGAACAGGTTGGCAAGGGGCCCAAGACAGTTATAGATACCGGTGACGAGGAGGTTAGTTTTTCCTGTGATTCCTAAATTTTGATACATTATGGTTTGGTAGTAATTTATGACATTTATTCCCGTCTGTTGCGTGAAGACTTGAACGAGAACGCCGTGTCTGGGAGCGTTAGCATGCGGGTGGGTGCTTGATAGGATGGACTGCAAGCTTACAGCAAGCGTGTCCGGTACTGAGGGACCCTGAACATCACCAGCCACCCCGGTTCAGTGATGGACCGCTCCGCTTCGATCGTAGACTTAATCTCGGTGTATTCATTCTGAATCCAGTCATCGTTCGAGCCGTTGTAATGAAGTTTTCTCAGGACCCTCATTCCCTCATCGTACTTTGCCTTTCCGATCAGATGACGCGGAGACTCCGGAAGAAAGAACAGTCCAATCAGTAAAATTATGGCGGGGACAACTTGGAACGCTAGTGGGAATCGCCATTGGAACTCGCTGCTGTCCGGGGCGTGCAATGAACCGTAACCGACCCATCTATGCAGGGTAAGTATGGTCAGACTAATATACGAAGGCAGACGTACGTGCTGACAATGAAACCAACTCCGATCATTTGCTGAGCGAGACCGATGATCATACCACGGTTCCGCGGGTGTGCGCACTCGGATTGATAGACAGGCACGGCCATGGACATCAGACCGACAGCCCATCCTGCAAGGATACGGCCAACGAGAATCATTGGCAAGTTCTTTGCAGCAGCTTGAAGAATGGCGCCGACCAAACAAATGAGAGCGCCGCTCTGGATGGTAAACTTCCGGCCAAAACGGTCCATTGTCAAGCCTCCTTGGAGGGCACCGATGGCAGCTGCTTTCATTAGACAATTGGTTCAGAGGTTGGGGGAGGAGGGAAAGCATACCGCCCCCGGAAAAGGTGCTGTTGATGGCTCCGATAATGGCCGATGTCTTGGTGGTGTTGAAGTAGGCCAGAAAGTTCGGCGACGCAATAACATCGGTCATCACACCGCTGTCGTAGCCGAACAGGAACGAACCCGTCGCCGCAAAGAGTGCTAGATTAAAAGTATATAGCCGGCCCATGGCGAAGATTGAAGGTAGGATATCACCGCGCGACTAGGATTCAGCGTACACAAGGGAGCGGGAAAGAGGCAGAGTAGAACGGCAAAGAAACCGAAGGATTGCATTGTTTATATAGCAAGCCACGAGGATATTGGGCGTTGACCACCAAAGCCAGACGGCCTCGAGATGACAATGCAGCCGCCGGGTCCATTTAGGCCGACTGCCCGGCGAAGGAAGGAGTAATAGCGGGGCGGCCTAGACAAAATCCGGGGTGGACCACTCAGAGCGCAAGCAAGGCCACTGTCATGGCTTTTATTTCATATCGCGGGGGTGGACCTGGTTGGTGCAACTTGCAGGGATATTGAAGCTAAAATAGGTCACATCCTACTCACAGTGTAATTGACCACTGACCACGGCTGCCTAGGTGTATCAAGGATCACCTTTAGGCTTAATGTGCAGAAATCTTGCCACCAACGAGAAAATTTTCCGGGCAACCAGGTGTATAACGAGAGTGGACAGAAGGATGGTTGGCCAACAGCTGTCGCATGTTCAATTGGCTTTTCGGCAGGACAAGCCAGGTCGTTAAGAGGAAATACACCAGCTTGAAGCCGGAAAACTAGAACTTGTCCCAATGAAATGACTCAGAAGCAAAGCGGCTTCACGACAGTGTCTGAGCTGCTTCATATGCTCGGTAGGCAAGAGACACGCATGCCGTGATACCTACTCCAGCGGGGCTCACTGCTGAAGGCACTATCCCCAACAAGACACGGGATTGTCCCGTCCATGATGCCTAGGAATCATCGCCGAAAACAACAATAAAGAGCGGTGTCAAGTAAGACATCAATCAGATTCTTGGAAGGCGTTAGAAAATTTCCCAAGGTTGACTGAATTTATGTGAACAGTTCTGACAGCTGCCAGGGTCTTTGTAGGAGCTTTCGGTTCGCTGACCCGATAGATTCTGGCATCAGACGCCATTGGCGGAAAAGTTGCAACCAAAGAGACAAAGTCACATATCAAGAAGAAAATGCGCGTGTCAATGATACTTGTGCTCAAAATGAGGAGTCCAGTCTTCTCAACTCATAAGAGCAGGTAGAAAGGTAAGTTGGAGAGTCGCAGTTCAGTGTACCTACACCAGATAGTCTCCTGGCATTCGCACGTGATAATACCACGTGCTGCTAGTCGAATCGGGCCTTAGTGTCCTTTGTGCACGGTACTTACCACCCGTACCGTACAAAAGTACCACTACCTTTCGGTTAAGGCTTAAGGTTCCTTGCCGTCAATCGGTCATTTGGAATCGTCATCGGGGATCCGAGAGCTTGCTTCACTGTGCAGGTATTCCGCAGGCTTGGCTAAGTACTCCATACAGTGAGGGCAGCCAATATTCAAAACAACGGTGCCTCTTCCGCTTATGCTTCACTCTTATCCAGTGGCATTGAGCGGCCACTAAGATGACTTCATTCGGCCGCTCAAGGACAATACAACATTCCGCCCCGTCGTCACCAGCAAGCTCTGAATCGCCCATTCGGCCAAGAAGACCGAGTTTGGACCCTCAGGGCGAGATTCTGTCCACACGCGGCCAGTACCTTCCGTCCTTAATACGAAGGCGATCCTTTTCAAATCAATCTGACTTTCTTGACTCCGAGCACGATGGATTTGGTGCCTTCTGGGATGCAATCGAACGGCCCGCATTGGCACGCGCAAAAGAGTTGATTGGGGAGGGCAGGCCGTCATACAATTGGTACAGTCTACCTGCTTGTTTCTGTTGGCAGTTTACGTCAACGAAGTCTCCCAGTACGAAAACAACTGTTCTAATAACCTCCAGGCAGCAATACTACAAGCACGCAAGCGCGTTGAAAGGATTGCCAAAGCCAGTGTAGGCATTCTTCTCTCGCTCTGAAGACGACTGCTAATATTCTCAGGCGTCAGATATACAAGCGAAACAATGATCTTATATCGCAGTACGTCTACATAGATCGGCTTCTGGACTCTTCGCTACCTCATCGCTTGTTTGTGGACTACCAACATAGCAATACAACAACCCCATTGGAGGGGCCTGCGAAAGCGACAAATGGAAACACACATGAAGGGAGCTATTACGGATCATTCGATGGTCTCCCAGATAGCGAACAACCGAAGAAGATCAAACGGACTCCGCGTAACCTATATCGCATTCCTAGTGAAAGTTCGCTGCACTTACCCCCAGCAGCCGATGAAGGGGCATCGCTGCTATCCGATATTTCTCCGAAAGGCCATGATTTCGTGGACGGCGGAGCTCGCATTGTTACTATCGCCATTTACATAAATTTCGTCGCCAACGTCATCCTACTAGCGGCCAAGATTGCTGCACTGCTGATGACCAATTCGGTCTCAGTTCTCGCCAGCTTGGTGGATGGCGCCTTGGACTTCTTGAGTACCACCATTGTCTGGTTAACGACGGCTCTCATTAGAAGGCAAGACCGCTACGAATATCCTATTAGTCGACGTCGGCTAGAGCCATTGAGTGTCTTGGTCTTTGCTGTTGTGATGGTGACCTCTTTCTTTCAAGTGGCCATAACATCTGCGAGCCGATTAATTTCCTCCGATCGCGCTGTTGTGGACCTGACTGTGCCCTCGGCAATAATTATGGGCAGCACTGTCGTGATCAAGTTTCTGTGCTGGTTCTGGTGTCGAATGATCAAGAATTCCAGTGTCCAGGCCCTAGCTCAAGATGCCATGACGGATGTGGTTTTCAATTCATTCAGTATTGTGTTCCCGCTTGGTGAGTACCTGAGATGATACCGGCCCGATATACGCTGACAGACATCTAGTTGGTGGCTTGACCAACACATGGTTCGTCGACCCTTTAGGAGGCTTGCTCCTATCTATTTACATCATCTGGAACTGGGGTAGCACGGCCAGTGAGCATATCCGCCATCTCACGGGTGCTGCCGCATCCCCAACAGACGTCAGCATTCTCCTTTACATGGCCATGCGCTTCTCCAAAGCAATCCTCAAAATTCAAAATATCAGAGCGTACTATGCCGGTGACCTGCTCAACGTTGAATTGGATATTGTGCTAGAAGACAAGACAAGTCTGCGAGATAGCCATGACCTTGGCGAAAGCCTGCAGTATATGCTTGAAAGTGTGCCCACTGTTGAGCGGGCCTTTGTGCATATGGACTATGATCCATGGAATATCCCGACTCATTTGAACCAACAAGAATCATAGCTGGATTGAAAGCATTTTCCAAAAGTCTAATCTTGGCGATACGAATCCAACCATTCCTTCCGCGCAAATCCAGCCCAGAGAGAGCATAGAAAACTTGGAGGTCATATATGTCTCATTTTTTCATTCAACCCTTGTTAGGCGACGCGGAGGGGCACTGAGAGGCTGGATTAATCTTTGTGGCTGGGTTTAAGGTAGTGCTTGTTTTCTTGGACTACATCACAGTATCCACAGTGATATGGTAAAACCTCGGAGCTTTGCGAAACTTGGAAGTATCAAGGTAACGATGTAGATTACCCCAACCTCATTCCTACTTGCAGAACCTACCTTGCGCAGGCCATTTGCGAACGTCCGAACCCCACCTGTGCTGTAGAGATGGCTCTCTATACCAACATCACAGCTGTACTGTTGGCTTGCAGTCTCAGCAGATTGAACTACCCTAGTACCTGATTCTATGACGTGTTCCAGTCGGTCGGTATCCCTCGAATAATGCGGTGGATCCCGGAGAATCTCAACGGCTACAGAACTATAGACCCAGTTGCAGAGAGGTCATTGGGCATTCGGTAAATTGTCGGAGGTATTTGTATGATCATCCAGAAAGTGGAGCAGAGTAGAGTACATCAGCTCAAAGGCAACCTTGAGCACTTCGGAGTATTTAGAGGTCTACCTTATTTCAAGCACTCGAAGCTGCCAATCTGGATTCATCAGAACCATGACCATTCGCAAGTTCATTATAGCCATGCTGTCGGGGGCTCTGGCCTCCCAGGCGCTATCGCCACCATACAACCGCCATGAGCCCTACACCGAACCATACCGACCTCAGTTCCATTTCTCCCCGGCTGAAGGTTGGATGAATGATCCTAATGGGCTTGTTCATTTCAATGGAACCTACCACCTGTTTTACCAGTACAATCCAACCGGAACGACGCATGGGAATGTCTCTTGGGGCCATTCTACGAGTGAGGATCTTACTCATTGGGAGCATAAGCCCGTTGCTCTCCTTGCCCGTGGACTTCCCCATAATGTTACGGAAATGTTCTTCTCTGGCGGTGCGGTTGTTGATGAGCGAAACTCCAGTGGCTTTGGTAGAGATACGGCTCCTCTACTCGCATTTTTCACGTCCTTTGTAGGCCTGCAACCCCGACCCGAGTTTTGTCGCACTCCCATTGACTATTTATGCAGTATCCCACCGAGCAAACCTTGCCCAGTGGACAACACATCCGCAAGGATCAGCAGAGTCAAGGCATCGCCTACAGTCAGGATCAAGGCAAGACTTGGAAGACCTACGAGGCTAACCCTGTGATCCTGGAGCCTCCATCACCGTATAAAGATCAGTATCAGGAGTTCCGCGACCCCTATGTCTTTTGGCACGAGCCAACAAACAAATGGGTTCTCGTGTTAGCTCTGTCAGAGATCCACAAACTCCTCGTTTATACCTCTGACAATCTCAAGGACTGGTCCTTTGCCAGCGAGTTCGGACCATACAATGCCGTTGGTGGTGTATGGGAATGCCCTAGCTTCTTTCCCTTGCCCGTTGATGGCGACGAGTCCAAGCTGAAATGGGTCGCTATTATCGGACTCAACCCCGGTGGGCCTCCGGGTACCGTTGGATCGGGCAATCAATACATACTCGGACACTTCAATGGAACAACGTTCACTCCTGACCCGGAGAGTATCCACGCCGACGGAAGAGCAAACTGGCTCGATCACGGTCCGGACTTCTACGCCGCACTCGTGTACAATGGACTGCCCAGATACCAGCGAACGACGATCGCTTGGATGAGCAACTGGCAATATGCCGATAAGGTCCCCACAAGAACCTGGCGCGGCGCAATGGCGATTCCTCGCCGTCTCAATCTGAGAACAATCAACGGCAGAATCGAACTCACGCAAGAACCAGAGGAGGACTGGGACGCCATCACCAGCAAGCCGCATACTTCGCACTTCGCTTCTCTCTCGGAAGGCGTGCATAATCTGGGGGCCCTGGGTGAAACACTAGCAATCAACTTGACCTTCTCCGACCGAGATGCTTCGGAAAGCTCCGAATTTGGGATTTCCCTCCGCGCCAGTCAAAACTTCACCCAGCAGACCCGCGTCGGTTACGACTTCGCAACGAAGGAGGTCTTCGTCGATCGAAGAACCGCCGGCGATGCCTCGTTTGACAGCACTTTTGCGAGTATTTACCGCGCGCCGCTTTCTCCGTTGGACGATGGTACAGTCTCGCTCCGGATATTCGTGGATTGGTCCAGTGTGGAGGTCTTTGGAGGGCTGGGGGAGACCACTCTGACGGCTCAGATCTTTCCCGAGGGCCATTTCACACACGCGAGGCTTTTCTCAACAGGCGGGAGTACGGAGAAGGTGCATTTGAGCGTCAGGCAAGTTGCGTCTGTTTGGTGATGTACTTGTCGCAATACTGGTGCATCATCATGTATGTGGTATTAGCCGCTGCATCTTGCAGCAGACAAAGTAACTGCGCGACATAAAAGTTGTTAAATTCAATAGTATAAAATTATTACATTCGGAAGTGCCTAGATAGATGAGAAATCAGCCTTCAATGATTCTCTGACTCCAGCTACTACTGGATGCCCTATGGCTGGTTCATATTTGTGCCTAAAATACAAGGCACAAAGTTTGCATGCTTTGCACTCTGTGTCTACACATCGTGGCTCCGTTCGCTCTCTCCTTGTCATCTTCGCAGTCCTTCGCATATACTACTTGCATTATAAATCTCTGCGAGCTAGGCAATTTCTTATTCTTCCAATTAAGACTATTTATAGCTCGTTTCTTTTCATCCGTTCAACGGCTCAAAACACGGAACTGGCGCTATAAGCCCACTGGCACTCTCGGCCATAGACTAAAAGCATAAGACGGCATGCTATCAGCTCCAGTCGAATAGCTCTGTCCTCCATTTCCGAGCGAGGCCATGTTTTTGACGTACGCTTTATAAGACTCTTATACTATAGAGCCGGTGGTTCATCAAACCACCAGACCAACAGCCTGAGATCACTCGGCTTTCCAAGCTTCCCTCACTGAAGCGGCGCGTTGAGCGGAACTACAACTCCCCGAATTAGGCGATACACACGCTACATTTTGGGCAAGTGAGAAGTATTCGACTCAGTTGCTCTTCACTCAACTCACCTATCTGCCGCCATGTTTGCGCCTCTCGGATTATTCAAGGACATCCCATGTCCGCAGGGTGAAGAGTGCTCACTCCTGACCTGCATTTTCTCTCATCGAAATGTCGGGCCCCGGACTCAAGAGGCCGGTGTTCAGAATCAACAGCCATCGGAGCAGAAAGAGGCCGTCGAACCGGCTCCAAAGAGGATCAAGTTAGACTCAGGAGGATCTGAACCCAAAGACGCACCAAAGAACACGACGTCGCACGGCCACAGTAGTTCGACCCCTGCGCCAAAACGTACAGTCATCAAAACGCTCGAAACTCCCGTGGAAAAACCTGAGGTCGTTCGGCGGCAGCAACTTGCCTCTCCAAAGACCACTGTACCTGCCAAACAGGGAATATCTACGGTCGAGAGACCTGGTAAACTACCACTTAGACAGGCTCCGAAAGAAACGCTGAATCCACGGATGATATCAAAAGCTCCCGCAACATATAACGTGCGGCTGGCTATATTGAAGAAACTCCATGCTACCTTGTGCTCGTTGAACAATCAACTCGCAAAGGACAAGGAAAACAAGGAAAAGTCGCTTGTCCTGACACCCGACGAGCTCATTACAATGGCGCTAGATGAGGAAGAAAAAGTGGCCAAGGAAAGCCCTACTATATACTCCAATGTTGTCAAACTCCGGATTGTGAAGCTGACGAAAATGTCCAAGGACGACTGGGCAAAGGAGGTGAAAGATTATCTCAACAAGAAATATTATAAACTCAACCCTGGGAAAACACCAAAAGAGCCGATAGCTTTCACAACTGGCCTGAGCGTCGAGGAAGAAATAGCAATCGCAAGCAAACTGGTTACTCCATTAAAGGGCTTAGAAGACTACGGCTATGTAACAAAACCCCCTACCACGAAAGAACTCGAAACCGCAAGAAAGGGGATGGCTAGCTCCGGAGGCTGGGAGAAATGTGACCGCTGCGGTGGTCGATTCCAGGTGTTCCCAGGCCGGCGCGAGGATGGCTCACTTACAACTGGGGGGACATGTACTCACCACCCGGGGAAAGCCTTCTACCCTCCGAAGAGGAAGACGGATCACGTCACCGGTGCGAAAGAAGCATACTTTACTTGCTGCAACGAGACATTAGGACAATCCTCGGGATGCACGAAAAGCGAGACCCATGTCTTCAAAGTGTCGGAAACCAAGCGACTCGCATCTATCCTCCAGTTCGAGGAGACCCCCGAAAATCCTGATAAATCGCCCAAGAGCCCGATCTGCTTTGACTGCGAGATGGGCTACACAACGCTCGGCCTGGAACTCATCCGCCTAACAGCGGTCAGTTGGCCGGAGGGCAAGAAAAGGCTGGATGTACTCGTTCGACCCATGGGCGAAGTCCTCGACCTCAACTCCCGTTTCTCCGGCGTCTTCCCGGAACACTACACCAAGGCTCTTCCTTATGGGACGCCGGCTCCCGAAGAAACGTCTTCATCTGAGAGATCAGAATCGGCGCCACTCCAAGTCGTCGAATCCCCCGCCGCTGCCCGCGCTCTCCTCTTCAACCTCCTCCGCCCAAGCACTCCTCTAATCGGTCACGCAATCGATAACGACCTCAACGCCTGCCGCATCATCCATCCCACTGTCATCGACACGGCGATACTCTACCCACATCCAGCTGGTGGACTCCCATACCGGATGTCGCTAAGGACATTGGCGAAGAAACATCTTGATCGGGATATCCAGACGGGCGGGAACCGCGGACACGATTCGAAGGAGGATGCGGTTGCCACGGGGGATCTGGTAAGGGTCAAAGCGGCGGAAACGTGGAAGACGCTGAAGGCGAGGGGGTGGACGATCAAAGATGGGGAACTTGTGCCACCGCCGGGTCAGGGAGATGAGTCGTTGACGCAGTTGAAGCTTGGGCTGGGTGCCGGGCAGAAGAGGTCGAGCACGAGTAGGGATTTATAGGCTAGCGTCGTGCTACGAACATTCTTACACAGGGAACATACAAAACCACTAGATTACGTATGAAGAGGACCGGGATTGTGTTTGGGTGGGTGAAGATTTTCTCCATTCATCCATCTCTACCATTCATAACGTCATGAGTAGTCGACGAATCCAACTGACGAACCGTGTCACAATCCGGGTATATAAGAGAAAACGGGGGAAATGTGCCACCTTTTTCAGGCCTAGCAAATTCTCCCTCTCTTTAAGAAAAGCACACCAGCGCCGCCAATTACCAGAGCAACCTCCACCCGAGACTGGAAAGTATCGCATTGGTTCAAGCTCCCATTCCTTTCTCTCTTCCTTCGTTTTTGTCGGCCGAACTCCAAGCCAACCGAACACGAACCACCCAGTCCCATGTTTCCTCACTCAGCGCAAGCGAGAAATTTACTCCTCATCCTCCTCAGCCTCCTCAGCAGCGACGTTGTAGAAGCGGAGCTCGTAGACGCCCTTGGAGGTGGAGACAACGCGAAGCCAGTCACGGAGCTGCTGCTTCTTGAGGTACTTCTTGGTCCTGTCTCGATATTAGCACCTGTTTCACTCCTCCCCCAATAATCAATGTCGAAGACGTACAGGTACTTCAGGTAGCGACCAGAGAAAGGAATGTGAGCGACGACCTCGACCTTGCCGTCACCGATCTGGGAGATGACGACCTTGTCGCCGAGGTTGCCGACACGGCCCTCGACCTTGATGCGGTCGTGCAGGAACTTCTCGAAGGCGGAGATATCGAAGATCTTGTCGTTGACGGGCTGAGAAGCATTGATGATGTACTTCTGGGTGACCTTCTGGGCCTTACGACCACGGACCTACTCGTTCGGAAAAGAAAGAGAATCGAATTAGCCTACTGTTCCTTATGTGGTCCCGTTTATGCATGGCCGGCCCTATCTCCTCATTTCGTTCGAGAGCATTCTTTTCTGTTCTCGTCGAGGATTTGAGGTGGATGGTATGGCACGGCATGTTGGGGGGAAACAGCAAAGCAGTTGGTGTTTTTTTCTTTTCAAGAATGGAGACATACAGCAGCGGGAGCCATTGTGACTGGTGAGAAGGGGAGGTTTGTTGAGGAGAAGAAGAGAAGTTGAACTTGAACTTGACGGCGGTGGTCGCAAAGAGGTGAGTATCCTGCGCCTTTGTGAGCGATAGGGAAAGAAAAAGTTCGAGATGCGGCAGCAGAGCCCGTGGTGGAGTTGCTCAGTGCGGTTACTACACCGTTTCGGGAACTCACTTAGGGCTAAAACCACTCAGGGCTTCCCTTGTCACTCCTACCCTTTCCCCTCAACCAATCAAACCCGCCCAGAAATCGACACTAGTGACCTCGCTACGCACGGGCCACCATCCTCGAATATAAAAGCTTCTTCCCGCCAGGCGCTTTTTAGAATCTTTTTTTTCTTTTCTTTTCCAGCTCTCTTTGCCTTTTGGCTTAGATCAAGTGTAGTATCTGTTCTTTTCAGTTTAATCTCTGAAAGTGTTCTAAGGAACACAACATTGATTAATCTTATTTTTGGTCTTCGTAGCAGGGCCTCTGTGCTTGCGCATGCCTTGCTACACAGTGTCATCGGGCTTACACTACCCCCGATTGACGCGAATCACACCCTTTTCATCAATGCGGCCGGTATATCCGGTCGGTTGGGGAAGAGGTTCTTTGCAATATGCTTCTTGAGTTTTGTTGGTACTCTTGAGGAGGCACCCATGTTTGTTTTGCTGTCTAGAGTTGAGGGGCCGTACTGCTTGATGCTGTTGGATATCGGTAGTCTTGGGATCATGTGGTCACTATACCATCTCAGTTATATGTTGTATCCATCGTCTTTGAATCTGGTGGCTTGCAATGGAATCTATTTCAACGTGCTTACTGCATGTCCTCTGTCCGTCTTCTCTCCGGATCTTTTTGGCACCGAATTATCAGGGCGATTGAGCCCTGCTGCTGCCCAGCAGCATGACCTGATAGCCGGGCTGATGCAGGACAATCTCGTCGACCTTCTGGTTTCCCGGTAGGCAGCAGAGATATGGCGCTATGTCTGCCATGTATCGAGATGAGGTCTCAAATTACATGATTTGTCAAGTCCGTGGTAGTGCTATAGCCATCAACACTCGTAATAACTCATAATAAACACTATAGATTGAGGGCCAACGCCTCGCTGGGGGAATCCTGACTAGCTGTCGAGGAGGCAATAGGCATTCCTATCACATAGATCAAGAGACAGTGAAAGAATCCAAAGAAAATACGGTAATGTATAATTCAAGCAGGACCTGGGGCTAATTTGCGTTCAAGCTGATTGCCAAGGCATTTGACAACAATGTACTATTGTCGCTAGATTATAGTAGAGGTCTTGTTGGTAGCATGATGCAAGAGGGAGAGAGGGGTAGCTGTTAGGTAGTTCGCGGGAAAAGAGAATCGAGGCTGAATATAATGTCTTTTGGTAGTCTCTTCCTCGGCATCATTCGCATACTGTATCTACTGCAGTAGCTGTAGGTACTGAATGACGGATTAGATGTACTCAGACATAGATGACTTCCCGGGAAATAACCAGGCCCTCAGCAGTGAAGAAATAGCAAGAGTATAGAAGTCAGTCTTCTAGCAATTTACCTGGATGCTCCAGCCTTTCTAGTGTACCTCCTACATTCCCAGGATCTAGTATCATGGAAGTCCTAAAATCGCTTCATTCACAAAGCCAGCCCCTCCAACACCAAATTAAACGACAAATCCCCCCTGTTTCAGCACCTTTTTTTCATGGCAAAATACCCCTTACAAGACGGGACCCCAGCAGATTCCCCTCCGTGCAAGTTTGAGCCATCCTGTTCCCATAACTGTCGAGTCCTAACCTAGATGCTACGCAGGTAGGTTATGATGATGGTCATTTGCCAATCAGTATGGATCCATCATCCAGATGGCTAGTATAAACAAAGGGATTCTTTGTAGGTTAGCCTGATACAGAGCAAGCATCCGAGAAACGCTCTCGAGAAGTGGCGCTTCAAGGGTGAGGTAAAGGTTCTCTATCCTGGTAGATGTACCATTTACTTTCCTGGGTGAACTTCTACTACCTTTAGTCTTCCCATACTTCACTACTATTCATGGCTTATTTGTGCTCAAATAAGTATAACGCATCTTTATAGTATTATTGGCATAGGGGAAATTGACTTCAAGTCTTCCAACTTTCAAGATAGGGCTGCAGCCCAAGCATTCGACCTACCTAATAATCATTGAGGATTCAATACAGAAAGTATCCCGATGTTTCTAATTCCAGACCTTCAATTACCTAATTAATCTAGACCTTCGATCAGATAGTCCCAAGCCTAGGTACACCGGAGTAACGATCCCTGTCCACTGTCCGTCGGCTGTCCACCCGATGTGGGGAGAGCACTACCTTGACGAATACAAGCCTGGAAAACGCAATCATGCAATCATAAAACCAATGATCTACAGTGATCAGCCATCTGAAACAGCTCTGGGCCTCAGAATCTCATCATAGTCAGATTTGAGGCTTTGTTCGTGCTCTGTGTCGAACATTCGATCTCGTGTAAGGATGACGTTAAATTGCCACAACATCGGACAACCGAATCCACCCCCAGCAAACAACCACGGATCTCGATACAACGAACCAGGCAATGGCTACCTCCAATAATCCAGCCGGAGCAACAAGGCAAGCGTCGCAATTCGCCTCCTGGATCGCCTGATCTGCATAACCTCCCTCCTGCAAGCTTTGAGGCGAAAGCATGCCATCCATCCCCATACCATAGGTACAGTCCTACTACTACCTAGTAGCCTTAACCAGGCATCCAAGGTACGCATCCTGACCTCACAATAAGCCCACCATGACAGTATGATGATGCTGAACCCCTTTCTGTGACCTCACTCCCACCACCTCATCTCATCTCTCAAACGACGGGACACGCCCATCGACTGATATCATACCTCCCAATCCCAGGGCCTCCTCTGGGGTATAAGTACCGGTCCAAAGCTTCATCCTTTACTGCCCATTTCAATCATCGATACCATCACCACAAGCAAACAAGCACAAACCTCGATTCCATCTTTCACTCCTCAAACGACCAACAAGTTAAGCACCACCAGACAACCACAACAAAACCTTCACAATGGCCCACAACCAGAACCCCGGAAACTTCGCCAACCGCCCCCACGAGGAGGTCGAGAACATCGCCCGCAAGGGTGGCCAGGCCAGCCACAGCGGTGGTTTCGCCAGTATGGACACTGAGAAGCAGGTGTGTCTTTCACCCCTTCTATAATTGTTCTTTGCTAATGATTGCGATTAATTACAGCACGATATCGCGTCCAAGGGCGGCCAGGCCTCCGGCGGTAGCTTCCAGCCTGGAGACGAGCGCGCTAGAGAGGCTGGTCGTAGGGGTGGAAAGGCCACGGGACACCAGCCTGATGAGTAAATGAACTTTCCCTGCCTTTGATGTATTCCAGGAAGATGATGTGATATGATCTGTACTGTACAGTAGGAATTGTGATGACTTTTCTTTGATCACTTATGTCCATGCGAGGAGGATTGTGGTACACATGCAGTTGATCCCGATATGGTAAATTGAACAATATTTAAGAATCTCTATCCAAGTTGTCACAGTAGTCCCTTAGATTTGGTGGTGTTTGGCATGATCAATTTAAGAATAATTTGGAAGATTCCAAGGACTACACTGTGCCATGCATTGCAAGATCTATGTCGAGTTAAAGGAGTGTTAACCTCAAGGTTACCTAGTAGGGTTCATTCCATGACCTGTCTCTACACGCTACTACTATATTCATAGAGTTTAATGTATTATACAACTAAGAGTAATTCCGCAAGAGCTTCTTTTGTTTGGGACCAAACGAGAAAGAATAGACTTTATAACCTGCAATAACAACCCTTGGGCCCTTTACATGACAATATGGTAAGGTATATTTTATATGGTCAAAAAGACCGGCAGGCCCCTTTTTCTTCCTGAAAAGCCATGACGACAATGTACACTTGATTGATCTTCCTTTTCCTAGATAGCAATCTGCAGATGATAGGTAAGCCCTTAGGGCGCCCATAAAAGTCCTAAATGAATGAATGTATAGGTATAGCGCATGGCAGCGCTAAATATACCTAGACGTTTAGAACGAGATGAGTTATTAGAATTCCTGCTGACCTGTTGTGCCATTCGAGAGAGGCCTGTAGGCAAGGTACTGACATCAACTGTGGGCTCTCCCGGACAATGGATTACAGCTTTGCATTGGCGAATTAAGGAGGATGACTTCAGAAACACTTCATCCATCTTTTGAGACTGAACCACAAGGTGGTGGCAAGCTGACCGCGGATCCATAGACTATCTGTCTACGAGTACCTTAGTAAGGGACTCGTAACATAAAGTGGAGTGTGGAATGAATGCTCCCATTCCCCGACGGCAGGCAATAACAGGAAAGAACTGAAAATTCCCCGAGTGAACCTAGGGTCTAAGGTACCTACACACTAGAAAGAAGCATGACAATGGTGGAAAAGAATATCCGCAGTGTCATCATTTGATAATATTGTCATTAATTTGTCCCTATTGTACAACGGCAGAAGCGTAAGTCAAATCTAGACTCTAGATCCTCTCCTGAAACTCATCCTCATTCTCCCCCTCCTTGTACCGGCTCGCAGCCTGCGGCTTCGAATGACGCAGTCGGTCAGCGTTGAGAATGTTGGAGCGGTCAATGGCTTCCTCTTCGTCCTGGGCTGGAATGGCATTAGCCACTGCATCTGCATCATACCCCCGTAGTACCAAATTCCTTTAGATGTCATATATTGCAGAGTATAGGTAGGTAATAAGAGTAAGGAACATACCAAGCTGCTGAGCCGAGTTCGAATAAGGCGGCTGCATGGGATCCTCAAAACCAGCCTCGTCCCTCTGGACGGGGATCTGGTTCTTCAATCCAGACCGGGGCTCGCGTGCGTAGGTGTTGTCTCTGAAGGTGCCAGAGACCGGGGAGGCGTCGTTCTGGGCCTCGTATTGGTCTTCGGCGGTGCGCTCGTAGGGGTTGGACATTTTGCTTATGGAGTTGAAGAAACGTTTGGTTGTTTGATATTATACAAGTAGTTCAGATACTGATAATGTTTGATTCCGGAGGCTTATTTGACCTGGTCGAGGAGTCGAATTTATACCTGGAGGTGAATCTATAGAGGCTGTTTTTGGTATAGATCGGCGGGAGGTCCAGCGGCTAACCGTGTTTGGCTTAGGCTGGTATCTGGAGGAGCTTTGACGTTTCAAAGTGGGGCGGTCAAGGCTCCAACTTCCAACGGTGAGTGCGTTCTGAGTCCTGACATCATGCTGTGGTAAGGGTGGGAGGTCGAGGTCTTAGCTGAATGCATACCTTACCTGCCGAGAACACAGTTGACGAGCTCAGTCTGACATCAGATCCATGTCCTGAATGGGTGGTCTGGTTGAATGAAGCTAGGGTGGAGGTTCATGAAATTGTCAAATATGAGGGCCCTTATCGATCTCGACTACTCCTGATCTCGGGACCCAGAAGCCGGATAAACGTCTGAAAATAACTATCCTGACACTTATAGTGGAAATCTCAGACCATTTTAAGTGGAGGACAGTCGCTCGTGGGGGAACATGGACGAACAACCGGACAGATTGCGGATCCTCGGGCTATAAGAAGTCTCAGTACCTAGGTACGCTCGTAGTTCTAACCCCTTACTTAGCATTGGAAAACTTTCCGCAAAATGCACTCCTGCCAACATTTCCCAGGCAGCCATGCGGCTTTATGTTGCATCGCCAGGTAATTTGTTAGTCCATGTCTTGGAAGTTGGAGCTTGCCAACCGCCAGAACACCAGGATGACGCAATTCCAACGCCAGCTCGACAGGGTTAAAAGGCGCAGCTCGCCAGGAGGATTTGCGCTCGGTTACCAAGAATGTCACTACTGAATTCGAGAACCGACTTCCAACTGTTGAAGCTGTAGCTACGTAGCTCAAGCAGATCATCTTTATGCGGAGTATTCTTCCACAAGCTGAACGGTCAAAATGTTGTCGTCGCGACGCCTCGCAACCAACGTGCTGCGCACCAGCGTTCTCCGGCCGCCTGTCCTCTGCGCAACAAGGGCAATGACGAGCCCAGCTGGCATGAAAGAGAAATTACCCAAAGATCATGGCCGATTTCGCGAGCGATTCCGGGAGTTTTCGCTAGCAGGAAAGGTCTTTGCCGTGACTGGCGGAGCTCGAGGATTGGGGCTGTCGATGGCAGAGGCCTTGGTTGAAGCAGGGGGTGAAGGTATCTGACTTATTCCTCCTCTTTCATTCTCATGACGCGGAGCGATGCTAACGGCAGCAGTGTATTGTCTGGACCGACTCCCCCAGCCCGACGACGAATTCCTCGCAGCCGAAGCCCGCGCAAACCCTGACTATGGAGGCTCCATCCACTACCGCCGCATGGACGTCGCCGACGACGCCAACACGGAGGCCGTCATGGCCGAGATCGCAAGCCAGAAGAACCGTCTCGACGGCCTGATCGCCGCAGCCGGCGTGAACCACGTCGCGAGCGCAATCGACCACTCCCCCGCCACCGTGGACAACATCATCCACATCAACTACAGCGGCGTTTTCAGAAGCGCCGTCTCCGCCGCGAAGCAGATGCTGGATCGGAAATGTCAAGGTTCGATCCTGCTTGTCGCCAGTATGAGCGGGCTTATCGCGAATAAGGGAATGTCGTCTGCGATTTACAACTCGTCCAAGGCAGCGGTGATCCAGCTCACGAGGAGTCTTGCGATGGAATGGTCTGAGGTTCGTGAAGATGGGAGTGGGGGGATCCGTGTCAATTGTCTGTGTCCGGGGCATATTGAGACGCCGATGGTGCAGATGGTTGTGGAGAAGGATCCGAAGACGAAGGAGCTTTGGCAGTCGGAGAATATGATGAAGAGGTTGGCAAAGCCGGAGGAGTTTCGGGGTGCTACCTTGCTTCTCATGAGCGAAGCTAGCAGCTTCATGACTGGTAGTACTGTTGTGGTTGATGGGGGGCATACGGCTTGGTGATTTGTGTTCTGGATGGTTAGTATAGACTTGTTGCCACAGATACCACTGCATGGACTATAGACTCCTGACTCTAAGCAATTCCAAGGTTTTTCTAATTTCCTCCACCCTGCAGTGCTAAGGTAGTATGTTGTCGAATATTCAAGGTTGCATCACGTGGTTCCCTTTCCATCTCTCTTCTCGTGGTCGAATATAAACTAACCAAGCGAATGCAAAGCTTTCCAACCTCCCGCAATACAGATGCAGATTCTTGAAATCAGGTTCAAAATCCTACTCCTGACAATGCTAGTTTCCTGTCCGAAGAGGCTGACAGTTTCTTTCTCAGGTAACAGGACCAAGCTGACGATATTGTCCATCCAACCAAGTGGTCCCAGCTACGAGAACCTTCCTATGTCGACCTAATGGTTAGTCTCTAGAAAACGGCAGGCTCGGCAACTGGCGCGTCATGGATAATGAATACCACACGATTGCGCCACTGGAGACTGCTATAGCGTGAAACTATGCTCACGAGCTTCGGATTGCAACGTCCTTCGGCAGTGGACTGCGAATAACGGAGACAAAATATGACACTTCGCTCTTGATTCGGTGGCGTCTATTCGAGCCTCCCTCTCGGAGCAATTTCCGATTCCAGCCTACGATCTGAAAGCAGAAAGCCTGGCTCTCAATTGATTCAACTCCCGGTTATGCCGCCGCTGTGAGTATGCGGGGCTCCTCAAACCCTAATAGCGGCGATCGTTGTGTCCTAACTTGGATATCCTCATGCTGTCGAAATGCATTTTCGGAATACCGGGTGGGAGAAGATGGCGGTTTCTTCATGGCATCCTCGAAGTGACATGCTCCGCTGTTGCCCTAATTTCCCGTGTTCACTTTAATCCGAACCGCTGTTGGGCCAAAAAAGGTCGGTAGTCTGTGAAACTAATGAGCAGTCTCCTTGTGATATCAACTAATGTCTCTACTAATACTGCCGCACGAGCCCATGCAAGACCACCCTCAGGTTGAAGTGAAGAACAGAACATACAAGGGCGTCTGCTCTACCAAGTGAGTAGAAAACCAAGCCTTCTCTGTGGGAGTTCACCTTGCGCAGGCTCCCACCAATGATCTAAGGCCCTTGCTGCATTTGGAGACCTGTCTTGAAATAGCATCTCAGCCTCTGGGGTCCCATCCGCTCCAACTAAGCCGTGGAGAGACAGAAACCCCGATATAGGCGTTAGGAACCACATCTTTCTCTGCGTCAGGGGCAGGAGAGCATCGCCGTTTTCCGTCACATATTGAGAAAGTTATTATACGAAGTAAAGGTCAGATAAACATATTGACGTTGCGTGGTTGAGGAGCTGATCCTGGGCTATTCTGCGTCATGCCAGTAAATATACTACCTAGGTAGTAGCTGCATCGTGTCTATTTCGGGCTCGATCGTGGTGGGCCGGTTGGTGATAAGAGTTGGATATTTGACGAATCTGCGTTCCTGCTCGGTATAAGTATGTCCAGCTAAACATGGCTTTGGAAGTACGTCTCAGCCTCGTGCTTGAGATAACAACGGCAGAAGGCTGAGAGACTTGGAACTTGTATACGTGAGGTCGCAGGACGCGGTCTCTTGAATACGTATAAGGTGGTGGGCATCGGAAAACCCCCAAGCGGGGAACTGAGCTTGGCATTGGGAGATTATGCTGACCGAAGGGCTTGGTTTTCAGGCTGACCTCTGCCGTCCATATCATGGTGATGATGATTTATTATACAGAATCCAAATAGCCAGCAGGATTACTGTGATAATTGTTGATTCCGGTCAAGAACACTCCCTTGCGCCCCGAGGTCGGTCGTCCTCAATTTCTTTTGAGGCGCTTCGGCTCGGCCCCACATTGATGCGGCTTTACTGCCCTGTAATTTAATTTTTAAACAACTTCAACTTCTCGCATATCGCTGTCCCATCATGGGCGTCACATCACATCTCTCGAAGCCTCAGCGACATCTCGAAATCCTCGACACGAGGTGACATTCACTGGTACAGCCAATGTGATCCATGCATACCAGCTCGACTTATCTCGTTCGGCCTCAGCTGTACTGAATGTGGAGAGAGAGCAGGGGTGGGGCCTACTGGATTTGGTTCGATGAAGCCCGCTCAAAGGCTCGAGAGGGACCGGACTCTCCATCAACGGACCCCCTTCTCGCTTGCGACTTCGGCAAGTGTTCACCATGGCTCCAGCCGATAATTCTTGCCCCCTCACTTTCCCCCCCTCCTTGGGCCCTCCCACCTGATTTCTCTCCTCCAGCACCACCCAAGGATCTGGTGAGTATAGCTAGACCCCTCCCATCTGCTCGCAGTCAGTTTCTGAGATTAACGTTTAGCAGCTGAAATAATATCACTCACCATGTCTCTCCACCGCTGCCCTCCTTTCCGCGTTGAGCATCTCGGCTCCCTCCTCCGTACCGACGAGCTCCTCAACGTCAAGACCGCCTTCGAGAAGGGCGAAGCCTCCAAGGCTGACCTCGAGGCCGTCGAGCAGAAGGACATCAAGGATGTTGTCAAGCTCCAGAAGGAGCTTGGCTACCCTGCCCTCTCTGATGGAGAGTACTGCAGACACAGTAAGTTGGGAAAAGTCTTCGACCCCACCTCTCCCTTTATACCCAGGCTAATGAGAACCTTGCGGACAGTGTTCTGGGGTTCCTTCTTCCCCGGTCTTGAGGGTTTCGACGAGGTTCAGAACCCCGATCCCGAGGTTTTCCGCCCCTACGCTCCTGATGTAGCTGCCTTCCTCGAAGCCGGCCACAAGCCCGGCGAGTCCGTCATCTGTACCGGCAAGATCAAGCACGTCGGCAGCACATACGTCGACCAGTTCAAGTTCCTTGCCAGCTGCGTTGCCCCCGAGGAGGTCAAGAACCTCAAGCTCACCCTCGCCGCTCCTAACTGGTACCACTTGCGTTACCGCGAGGGCTTCGCCTACCCCAAAGACGTCTACAGCAACGTCGACGAATACTTCGCCGACATCGCCAAGGCTTACCAGGACGAACTCCAGATCCTGTATGATGCTGGCTGCCGTAACGTCCAGTTCGATGACCCCAACCTTGCCTGTACGTCCTCCCGCTTTTTACCACGCCAAAAGAGAAACACATAGCTGACGAAGAATTCGCAGACTTCTGCTCCGACAAGATGCTCGCCGGCTGGAAGGAAGACCCCCTTAACACTCTGACCGCCGACGAGACCTTTGAGAAATACATCAAGCTCTACAATGACTGCCTCGCCAAGCGCCCCTCTGACTTCCACGTCGGCGTCCACCTCTGCCGCGGCAACTTCGTCGGCTCCCGCCACTTCTCCGAGGGCGGCTACGACCGCATCGCCACTAAGCTCTTCAAGGAGCTCGACGTCGACACCTACTACCTCGAATATGATACCCCCCGTGCCGGCGGCTTCGAGCCCCTCAAGGAACTGCCCCGCAACAAGGCCGTTATCCTCGGTGTTGTCACCTCCAAGTTCCCCAAGCTCGAGGACAAGGAGGAGATGAAGAAGCGCGTCTACGACGCCGCCAAGTTCATTGCCGAGGGCAATGGCGTTTCCGTTGAGGAGGCTCTTGACCAGGTTGGTGTTAGCCCGCAGTGTGGATTTGCTAGCCACCGCGAGGGTAACGCGATTGATCGCAATGGCATGATTGCCAAGTTGAAGCTTGTCAGGGAGATTGCCAATGATATCTGGCCCGGCCAGCAGTAGATATATTCTTAATATAGGAAGGGGAGCGGGTATATGAGAAAGATTTGTATATAATTTAACTTATTTGATGGCTCACTGCAAGTTCAACCTGCATGAGGGTATGATGTGATATAAAAGTTGGCTTTCTTTCATGTCTCCAAAGCACATTCGGTAGAATCCACTGTACTGTATTAGACTTAGTAACTTGCGCATGTGTCCTCTTCTATCGAGCTTTATTCTACTACCATGATTAGCTAACTGCAAACAAAAGTAGAATTAAAAGGGGTATTGGACAAAACCCAAGTAAACAGTGGGATATCATGATAAGGTAAAAGAAAAAATGCGCAATTACATCAATGCAGAACAAGCGAGACGAGGGGGAAAAAACAAAGGTCCAAGGCTGCGTCTTTTGTCATCAAAAACGGACATTCAACAGAAATTTGGATGGGTGGTTGGATGGACGGTGTGGTTCAGTTCAAATCGGACAAGGAGGGGTTGGTTGTATTACTATACATGAGGGCCATGGCGTGGGCTGCCTCGGATTAGTAGGTGGGGGTAAGAGCTGCTCGTGGATCATTTCGCGGGTTTGTCGGTCTTGACGTTGTTTGAGAGCCATGCCTGCGGGAGTTAGATGGTGGGTAATCTTCAAGGTTGTGGTTGTTGGCGGGATGCTTACGAGTCCTTCGAAGATACCAGTACCCTCGGTAGCGACACTAGGCGCGACATACCACAGCTTGTCCTTGAGCTGGGCCAATTGCAAAGCGTTGGTGACCTCTTCCGGGCTCATGTCTGGGATGATTGTTAGCGAGCGCTGGGTAGGTGTGGCAGTGGAGTTACGTACGCCCTGGGACATCCTGCTTGTTTGCGAAGACGAGGAGGAGAGCGTCTTTCATTTCGCGGTCGTTGATGATTTTGTGAAGCTCCGAGCGGGCTTCTTCCATTCTCGCGGCGTCGCTCGAGTCCACGACGAAGATTAATCCCTGGGTTCCTGTTCCGTCATAGTATTAGGGATGTGGCCGGCGCAAATCGATTTTTGGATATGACTGCGACGAACCGGAATAGTAGTGTCTCCAGAGAGGACGGATCTTGTCCTGGCCACCCACGTCCCACACGTTGAACTTGACATTCTTATAGGTGACGCTCTCGACGTTGAAGCCGACTGTGGGGATCGTGGTGACTTCCTGGTTGGTGAGTTTGAGTTTGTAGAGGATTGCTAAAGCAAGTCAAGTCAGTACGCGTCTCGGCGTCCCAATGCTTTCTTCTAGGGCGAAACATACTTGTCTTTCCGGCGGCATCAAGACCCAGCATGAGAATCCGCATCTCCTTCGTCCCAAAAATCTTACCCAGCATCTTGGACACTGAGGCACCCATTTTGAATTGTTATCGCGCGCCTGCGGGGCACTCGGGTAGCGGTTCGAGGTTCGACGTGAGCCGTGAGCCGTGAGGGTGTAGGTAGGTCTTAGATTGCGAGTTCGCGACTGAGGGGGTGGAATAAAACGACAACTTTTGACGATCGCGGTAAGGAGTGCCGGGAGATTGGGGCGGTAGGGTAAGGGGCTCTGTTCGGTTGGAGTCAGCGAACGTGGTCCCTTATCATTTTCCATGCGCAGAAGCAACAGGGGAAGCCCACGGCGGAATTAGATAGACTCACTTGGCTAGGCGCAGAGCGAAGGTCGAATCAAGACAGCTAGCCGAATAGCTCAGGGTGTGGCAGAGAGAGTAAAGTAGCAAAAGGTCGTTTCAGGCCATTCGATTAAATTCGGCAAGCTGACTTGCAGCACTGATCCACCGTTCACAAGAATAGACAGTTGTTTGCTCCCTGGCGACGTTAATTACGGAGTATCGACTCCGTAAAAGGGGCTGATGATGCTGACTCAGCTCTTCACGATCGCAGCCAAGACTTCACTTTCCTCCGTCACCTTCTTTCACCTCCACAACACTACGTACTAGGTACGTATCTATCCCATCTATCCATCCTTTGAGGTTTCTACCTTTTCCTACGATTGTATACGATTGTATATTGACAGCACATCAATCAGAAGCTCACTATTCCATGGGTACATATCCGCCGGTCTGCCTCATGGCATCACACCACCACTCATTCCGCTGGTATTGTACCTGACCTGGAGCAATGCAGGGCAATGCAAAGGCACTTCCAGCATAAAGTTGTCCAGCTATGGACCGGAATGCATCTTTATCGCGGAAACAAGCGAGTGAATCAAGCAGGCATACCAGGTAGCAACTTACCTTACCCTCCCATGGTTGCTTCAGCGCTACGTCATTCCCTGGCTGGTGATATCACTGATATCACTTTACGGGTTCCGACCTGAGAAAGTGTACCTAGTACCTCAAACCTATATAACATCTCCGGTGAAAACTCTTCTCGTACCTAAATATCCAAACTATAGACCATCGTGGCCATCCTAGTTTCAGACGAGATGCCTGACGGTGCTGCCGAGCCAAATCGCCGAGTCTCGCTGCAACAGAGGCGACGTCTTTCAACCGAATTCTCTCCCAATTCATGGGGTGCACCGACATCTGGGGTATGCTCACTCGCGGTCATGACAGGGCGTGAACCTAACCTGCTAGACTATCTACGCCGGTTTATCAGTAATTTTCGAGAAGAATGAAGTCCTCTTCGCTGTCGCGCTCCGTGACTCGACCTACCTGGTAGATTTCGCCGAGGCATCCCTGCCTTTGAACGATGACGGCCCGGAAGAACTCCAGATTGGCGAGTATATCATGGATCACCTGCATAAGTGGTGCGACAAACATCTAGAGAAGGTTGCTGGAATGGCTATACCGCAACAGTTAGCCGACAAATGCCCCACGCTGTGCTCACGTCTCTGGTTGGATCTCGACATTATCCCCTTAGTTCTAGCAGATGAGAGCAAATCTGTTCTAACTCCCGATCAACTACGATATGAATTCCACAAGTCCAAGGACTGGGAACTGAGAACGCTAGATGAGCAAGCGGAATCTATGGCTAGGAAATGTGTCCGGTTCGTTCTTCCGCAATCGAAGTGATATGCGATACTGACGGCTATAGACTCTTTGGCCCAGAGGGAATTCCGTTGCTGCAAGTCGGCATGTCCGGTCTGGTGCAGGTCGACACGGCATTCCAAGTGCAGTTAACCAATAAAGGTAACTGGGAGAACTCCGTGTCGGCCGCCACGTGGAAGGCTATCGAATACTACGCAAATGATCTCAAGAAGAGGAAGGTCAAATTCGCTTTCTTCAGCGCTACTCCACAGGGCGGAGGAGTTGCCCTTATGCGACACTCTATGGTGAGATTCTCTCATGCTATCGGGACGGACATAAAATGGTAGGCTTCAATCAGATAACGCGCGGCGTCATCGATGTCTAATAGGGGTTAGGTATGTCCCGAAGCCGCGACCTGGTGTCTTCCGTATCACGAAGACCAATCATAATATCCTCCAAGGCGTCTCTCAACCTGATGAACGTCTGACGGAGGAGCACTGGGACCTGGTCACAGGTTGGATCCATGAGAACGCGGAGCGGTACTGGCTGCGCTCTGGTGGTCCCCTCACTCATCCTTCTGAAGGCGGTGCGGATGTCATTGTCATAGACGATCCGCAAATGCCCGCCTTGATTCCCTTGGCCAAGAAGGCGGCTCCGGAAAGGCCGGTTGTTTTCCGGAGTCATATTCAAATCCGGGGTGACCTGGTGGCTGAGGAGAATAGCCCTCAGGCAGAGTGCTGGGGTAGGATGTGGGAGTTTATCAAGCAAGCGGACCTTTTTGTCAGTCATCCAGTCAGGTCATTCGTGCCTCACACCGTTCCCAAGGAAATTGTAGGCTATTTGCCTGCGTCGACAGATTGGCTGGACGGGTTGAACAAGGCCATGAGAGACGAGGATATTGCCTATTATGGACGAATTTTCAACTCCACTGCTAGAAACTCTGGAATGCCAGTCATCGACTACCCATCAGGTGAGGTCTACGCATGCAGAGTATTAGTCCTGCGCTGACAGAAGACAAGACGAGTACATTGTTCAGGTCGCGCGCTTTGACCCATCCAAGGGCATTCCCGACGTTGTAATGTCGTACGAAAAGTTCTACAACCGTATGAAAGAAGAAGCCCCCGATAGAGTGCCACCGAAACTCTTGATCTGCGGACACGGCTCCGTTGACGACCCTGATGGCTCTATCATCTACGACGCAGTCGTAACCCACATCGAAAGCTCGATCCCGCACATGGCAGAGCAGATCTCTATTGTCCGACTCGGTCCATCCGACCAGGTGCTGAACGCCGTCATGTCCAAAGCCAAGGTCGCACTCCAACTCTCCACCCGGGAAGGATTCGAGGTCAAGGTATCCGAAGCCATTCACAAGGGCAGGCCGGTTATCGCGACCCGGGCAGGCGGTATTCCGCTCCAGGTGATCGATAAAGGCAACGGGTTCCTCGTTGACGTGGGAGATACTGACGCCGTGGCCAACCATCTTTTCGACCTCTGCACGGACGACGAGCTGTGGCAGCGAATGCACAAGTTCGCGCTTGCCCATGTATGCGATGAAGTCAGCACGGTCGGTAACTCGCTGAACTGGCTATATCTCGCGTCGAAGCTGTCCAAGGGGGAAAAGATCAAGCCCAATGAGCGCTGGATCAACGACATGGCGCGTGAGGAAGCAGGAGTGCCCTACTACGAGGGCGAGAACCGACTAAAGCGCGCGGTGGAAGTGCAGAAGATGGGTTGATTTCCATCTCCTATTGTTGTTCATCGTACACATCCTCTCACCTCTTGTCAGCATCTCCCTCAAGGTCATCCGCTCAATAGGATCACTCAATAGGATAAATAAACCAGACAATTAGAAACAAAAGGGGGGTATAGTAAACTAAACAAATCCAAAGAATAAAGTCCAAACCATAGAAAGCAAAAGGAAAAAAAAAAAGAAAGAAACTACCGCCCAACCATCCTATACCTCTCCCTCGCCATCCCCCCATCCGCCCCCTCAACCCCATATCCCTCCCCAACCTCCCCGACAATCCTCGCCGGCGCCCCGCCAACAACACACCAAGACGGCACCACCATCCCCGCCGGTACCACCGCCCCATCAAGCACATACGCAAAGTCCTTCAGAATCGCCATGTTCCCCACCACCGCATCCCTCCCGACATGCACATGGTTCCCCACGCTCGCCGCCTCAACCAAGCTCCTCTCCCCAATAAACACATGGTCTCCGATCTTCAGCGGGAAATAGGAATACACACCCCTATGCAGACGCGACGGCGGACGCAGCATTGCACTCCGCGAGACGTAGCTGTATCGGCCTATGGAGATGGCGATGGTGTTGGTGTTTGAGCTGGAGCCGGAGCCGGAGCTGGAATTGGGTCCTGGTGAGCCAGCGGTTTGCGAGGGGTCTGAGGTATTCGTGGAAGGAGCGCTAGGGGCGGTAATGCGTCGGAGATCGCCGCGGAGGACGGCGTCAGCTTGGATGATGGATTTCCCGCCGAGGATGATGTGCTGCGTTCCGTGGATTTGGGAGCGGCGGGAGATTTTGTTGCCGGTGTCCTGTTTGAATTTGTCAGTGAGTCCACTTAGAAACGGTTGGTTGTTTGGTTAGGGTAGGTTGGGTGTGGATGGCGGAGAGGGTGGGGGAGGGCGTACGGTCTCGATGTATTCGCCTTTCGGGGCTTTAGGGGGCATTTCTGCTGGCTTTCTTGGCTTTTCTTTTAATTTGGGGATAGTCGTAATTGCAATGCTGGAGTGTCGGGTGTAGGTTGGGTTCTGAGGAAGGAGTTGGTTGTTTGGTAGTGGTAGATGAAGCTTTGAAGGTAGGCGGTGAAAGCTTGCTGGAACTACGGAGTTCAAAAGTTACCTATTATTATTTTAAGCTTATCCAGGGTGGACTTGGGGGAGCTAGACTTGATTGGGAAGTGCTAGGTCTAGCACGGGTCCGATCCTGCTGTGGTTAGGTGGGTAGATTTGGTAGTATAGTCAGACGAAATGGTGACCAGTAGATCTATCATGAGCTTCAATAACATCACATAAGTGTGACGTCTCCAAAGTGGTACAAGCGTCAGGAACCAAAAAGCGCCTCCCGAAACAATTCAATTAAGACTATTAGATATGTCGGTTAACTAAAATTAGCACATTACTGAGTATATTTTGGTATCATCATCGACAATCCTTCGTTCCTAAGAAGAGGTGATCTGCTTCTTAGGAGTGGGAACGGTTCCATCGAAGTGGATGCGGAAGGCTAAAAGACAATTAGACAAGCTTGTTATACCTCATGAAGAGCGGACTTACTGGTTGGGAAGGGAGAGTAGGCGCCGTGGTCCTCACGCATATACACGGTGTAACCGCTTGGCCGGACAATCTTCTTCAGCACACCCTGAGCTCCAGGGGCGGGGCGAAGGTTGTCCAGACGGAAGACGGCGCGAAGCATAGCAGTCACTCCAGTGAGATTGGCTTCCTTGCCGAGGCCGACCTGGGCGCCAATACCGTAGTTGAGGTAGGATTCCTCTGGTCGATCAAGGCGCACCTCATCCGGGTCGGGGAAGATGGAGGGATCTCGGCTGGCTTGCGTCTGAGGGAAACGTTAGTTTACGATGCGTCCAACTAACAGCAAAATATCTTACCGAGCCAATAAAGATCTCATCGCCAGGCTTGATGTTCACGTCGCGGTCACCTTCCTTGACGTAAAGGTCGGTTTCGGCCTTGCGGAGAGTCCCAGAACCGCCGTTCAGGCGGATAGCTTCAAGAGCGTAGCGGGTGAGCTTCGCGTCAGATTCTGGAGTATCCTCCTTGGCCAGTGAGTTGATCTCGGGCAGGTACTTCTTGCCGTCGTTGACGTAGTATTCGATAATTTGAGTAAACTTAAAACTGTGAGCAAAATCTTAATACCCGAAGAAATGGGGCACTCACCATCTTTGCCTGGCCGTGGACGAGTTCCACTGCAGATGGCAGAATCTGTCCCCAGGTAATCTCAGAAGTGCTCAAGCCGCTCTCTGCCAGGGACTTGATGAGCTGGTCGCCGAGTTCTTGAAGAGCGTTGTGGTCGTCGCGGAAGTTGTCAATAACCCTCGAGAAGAAGCCGGGGGAGCTGATCGACTTGACGTGGCTCTCAACGTGGGTGCCCAGTTGCTGAGAAACAGCATTTGCAGCATGGCGAAGAGGGAATGACTTGGTGGAGTCGACGTCAAAGAAAATCGCGGTATAGATAACCGCTAGGGCCATGAATATCTCGTACTCGGTAAAGACGCCCTTGTGGTTGTCCTCGGTCTTCAGAGGGAGAGACAATAGCTTGGACGCGAAGCGGGCTGGAACCAAGTTGCCAACACTGGAAACGTCAGACTAGAAGCAGAAATATGATCGTGCTAACTTACTCTTTGACGATATCAACCTGCTTCCTGCCAGCAAGGTTGCTTGACTTTGCGGCAAGCAGCTCCAAGGTCGTGTTCTCGTAAAACTCCTTGACACTTTTCTTCCACTGCTCACTGCTCAGAGTCTTGCTCCAAACGTCTTCACCACCCTTGCCGGCATGGATAGGAGTGCATCCGCCCCAAACCACCGGGAAGTCCTTCTGCTGGTCGAGGACGAGTTTGATATTGGCGTAGGAGGTTAGGTTCACCTGAGGAGGCATGAATTGGGGTCGATCCCAAGAGAAGTGAGACTCCCGGCCAAGGTTCTTCATAATAACCCTGTTCTCGCTAGGGATGGTCATTGGGTAGTGGGCGTAGATGGAATCAGCCTTGAACCAGTTCGGGAACGCGCGTGTGGCCAGCTTATAGAACACACAGCCCTGGTTGATGTTGAGGTCATAGCGGACCTCGTTATAACCCCAGTTGGTCAAGTTCCGGGGGTTGTAGTCAACCTGCTCAAAGTCAGAAGCTGCTTTCTCGTTCGGGGACAGTGAGACAAACAGTGTAATGCCGATCGCCTCGCACAAGAGCAACCGCGTCAGACAGAACCGCACGGGAAATGGTGTAGGTAGGGGCGATGCCAACACCAGGAACCATAGGTTCCTTGGCTTCCTCTGAGACAATACCTGGGTAGAGCTCAACATAGTCAGGGTGGCCATACAAGCTTTGCAATGCCTCAGCGACCTCTGGGTCGGAGTTAATCTCCTCAAATTTCTCGTAATTCTTCAGGCCGAAGAACTTGCGGAACTCGTTGAGAGAACCAACGTTCCACCTGCGGCCTTGCTCAATACCCATAACTTCAACAGCCTTGAGAACTTTAGGAACGTTTCGTGCACCGAATGAACCTATTACACGGTTAAGTGGGCGATGATTTATATCCGCAACGGTGCTACGTACCTGCGACATCCTCAATGGCACGAGTTAGGATATCAACAAGCTCCTCATCTTTGAAGGTGCCGTCTTCTTGACGCTTGAGACCGGCAAAGGAACGTTGAGCCGGATCTTTAGGAAGGGTGGCGCCATATTTCCCAAGAGCCATGAGAAGCTCCTGGCTAGAAATCTCGGCGCCAGGCTTTCCGACCAGCTGCTCGTAGATCTGTTCGGTCCATTTCTCATCATTGGCGCTGATGGCAGAATGCCAGCGATAGGCCTTGTTGGGCAAATGTTAGCTTCCGAGTAACACCTGGCAAAGTTCGTCGGGCACGTACCAGGTTGAACTCGACTGAGCACTGGTTTCCAAGGCCGGCAGGAGTGGTTCCCGAGCCTTCCATCTGAGCTCTGGGGTCCTGTGTACGATTAGCGGCATGGTATAAGATAACGATTCAGATGATTCGCTCACCAAGCACCAGGTGCTGTTCACTCGGTTCAGATTGACGATAGTGCGGAGGTAGTCGTAAAGTGTGATATTGATGAACAAGCCGCAGGTGATACTAAAGACTCAGTATAGCACTCACTGAAGACCCACAGAATACTTACAGCCGTCCAGTCTGGAATAGATCCTCATCGTACTTAGCCCAGGCTTTTTTGGCTTGCTCCTCGGGAAGATTAGGGCTTGGCTTGGTGAAGCGGCCATTTTCGTTGATGGCCGCCAGCTGCTCGACAACATAATTGTGGAACCTATAAAATTAGACCCCAGTCTTTGAAGAGGAAGCAAGTTAACAAACCTGTTAAGCATGACCAAAAGGACACAGCAAGCTGCAGGGAAAGCCTGAAGTCGTGGCTCGGAGAAAGCGTCCGGCTTCAACTTTCCGTCCTTGTGGGTACGGACAAGATCCTGCTCTTCCTGCACGTCACCATATAGAATGGCGAGGTCGAGGTACGCAGAGGTCTTGTTCTTGGTCTCGTCCCTATGGTCAGTTTGGAATATGTCTAGGGCGCGAATTAGCATTGTGACCGCAGACTCGAAGATTACTCCACTAACCGTGGATGATCAGAGAGGCCCAGTCGAAGAACAGACTGGAGACCTTATTCGGATGTGGAGTAAACTTCTGACGTGCAAACAGGCTGTCAAAGACCAGGCCAGCGTCAGGGAGACCACCTGGCTGCACAGTCAAGGGAGCAATGGAGCGCGAATAAGCCGTATTCGCGGCTCCCAACCACGGAAGCGTAGGGTTGTTGTTTGACCCGTCAGCGGAGCGGTAGGCGTAGTCACTTCCCATGTACCTGGGTACCGGTTAAACCATACCTTCACTTTATTGGGAGCGAACAGACTTACGAGAGCGGGGGGTGAGGCAATGATCCCCAGAGCTCGTCCAGGAAGATGTTCGTCAGGTCGACACGCGTTTTCGAATTTGAGGGAAGACTGCTGACAATCTGCGACTTGGTAAGCTACCAATTGCACGAACCGCGGCAAATTCGATGGGACTGGGGAATGACTTACCTGGATAATTCGCTCCATGATCATCGTCTTGTCATCCGTTAGCTCTCCATTGAGCTTGGTCTTGATCACATCTTTCAACGAAGCAAAGTCTTTGAATCCCAATGACTTCAAATCGTTGAACAAGCTTGACGGGTGCTCTTTCTCAAGGTACGCTGCCTCTCCACCCTGGTGGGGGATTGGGCGCGAAGAGGCATGAAGCACCTGGGCATATTTCTCGAACACAGCAGTCGTATCCTCGTTTTCAGCACTGCTGACGCTGTCTAAAGACGGCCTGCGCGGAGCTGGTGCCTTAGATTGGCGCTTGCTGCTGTTGTTGGTTGCGGCGGCACCATTGGTACCGGAGCCATTGGGTCCCGACTCGCGGGCGGTCTTGTCGCCCTTGTCGCCCTTGTCGCCCTTGTTCTTTTTGAACGTCGTGGAGATTCTCCGAAGCATGATGGGTATATCAAAAAGGAACGTAAAGGGGGAAACGAGCAGCGGTGGAAAGCGGCAAGAAGGGGGCGGGGGCAGCGATTTAAGGACGGCGAAGCAGCGAAGGAAAAGAAAAGGAAATGATGACTACAGAGCCGAGACTAAGGACGTTAAATAGGCAGTGTCTCCACGTCTGTTGGCGCAGTTTGGTAGAGAAATTAGACTCGGTAACCGTATGCTTTCCAATCGGTCACACCGCGTAAGAAGTCCTGTCTTTCAAATGCAATCGACTATCCTAGCGGTCAAAAGTTGTGGAAGACGAAGAAGCAGACGACTGTCTCTACTACGAGGAGTACCACGCGGCAGATTTGGCCAGGGTCCGACTTTTATGGTTATGCTTATGATCACATCGATGCTGATTAGGCATACGGCCGCATGGTACTGCGGCGGCATGGTCGCCCATGCTCACAGCGGTGACAGTCATCTGTGGGCTCCGTGTTCGCTCGGCATCATAGAACAGATAAGAGGGTGGGTTTCAGTGAAGGGGCAATGGTCAATCACAATAGTATGTGATTTCCAATCTCTTAACCCAATCTGTGAGAATGGAAACTGGGGCAACGGAGCTCCTCGTCTCAGCTGTGCTCGGATGAGAAAAAGGCAGTAAATGAGTGGACAGAGCTCCGCATGATAAATCTGACCACTACTAGGAAAAAAGTTAAAATCGGTTTGTTGAAGCAAACATGAGGCGGTGGTCGCGAGATTTACCCACTATACTGTAGTACTGAACTCCGTCTTCAGCTGATCTTGTGTCAAAATGGACGGTGTATGTTCTCCCTCCAGGCACAGTACCTAGGAACATAGTACCAGGTTCATGCAGCAGCAGTAGCGCTGTGGGGTAAGAGCGACGGCATCAAGATTCAAGTTGGTGAACATCGGCGACTGAGCGATAGGTCTAAGGTCAAGCAGACTCCAGACTCCCAATTTCCCAAAGTTACGCGAACTCCAAAGTCATACAAGCCAAGATTCGGGTAGGGATATCGAGCCAATCCTCATGGGCGGGACTGTCCAAAGTCTCAATCCACAGGGATGGGACAATTCCCCACTTGGGCCTTAAGTCTCCATAGTCCAAGCTTCTGTCGGGATACGAGCCCCTGACATTATTGGGCCCTTTTTTTGTGAAGAATGGCCATGATGCCACACATTTTGGTGTCCTGCCGTCTCAATCATCTCCGCTTTTGTTATATAAATCATTCTCTTCTCGGAATGGTGGGACAGATGACTCGGAAGCAAAGGGAGCCATAGATGATACCTAGTAGAACCTTGTTAGGTTGCAGGGTCTTGGAGATTGCCTTTGTCAATCTCAACCCGAGAGATTGGCTGAACCTGGGGGAGCAATGGGATTGGAGAAAACACACTGCAGGAGGCCACATGCAACCTGCTATGTTGCTGCAAGAGACCCAAGTGGGCCTGGCTCAATCTTCGACTGTCGGATCGCCTTCGATTTACGTACTCTGCTCGGGGAATGGAGCCAGCCACCACAGAGAGGAGGAGGTTTCATAAATCAATGATAAGTAGTGATCGTCAGAAGCTAACAGAAGTCGAAATGCTATTTTCAGAGCTGCAGTTTTCAAGGCGCTGCAAAGTTAGGTAAGGAGAGTGAGCCTTTTTTGCATCGATTTGAGAAAGGTTTGGTGTACACCAGTGGACTGACTGGCAGTCTGACACCTGTTGGCAGGGGAGATCGGGCGACGAATCACGGGATTCGATGGGCGATTTGTCCCGTCAATCCAAGGGATCATGCATCCTTCATCCTTATTCCTTCATCCACGATCTGTCATCATCCACTCTCTCCGATCATCAATCCAATTCAGGTTATGTCCTTGCATATTGTCCTTGCATATTCACATACCTATACCTACGCTCTTTGACCCTTTTTCCCTACTACTGTCCTATTAATAATACACACAGCTACGAGTTTTCGAATCTTCGATGGATGCATAATTACGTGCCGGCCTCCACACGGTGCGCCATCTCGATCCACGGGTTAGATCCATGGGTTAATGATCGGCCCCTGCTCATCCCTCAACACAATCGCGCTAGGACTATAGTAGTATCGAGTACCTATCGGTCCATGAAGATGACCCATCACACTAGGTTCACGCGACGATGAACTACTGCTAGTAGTCTAACTCTAATTGGCTAGCTCCTTTGCAAGAACGCGGACTCCATGGATGTTGATCATTATTGGGGAGGCCAGAGACGAATTCCGTGTAGGCCAAACAGCAACCTGCATAGGATCAAGAAGCGGGTCCTGTCAACTCCTGTTCACTGTTCAAGGCCCAGGCTGTCAAGCCTGTCATATTATGCACGCTCTGTCCTATCTCCACGCACTATTTGAGTTTTCACCTCTCCAGGAGACTAGGAGTCGAGGACTCCTTCGCACTGAGCCAGACACTTCATTAGCCCTCTCGTATCCCTCACTCGGCAGCCCGTCACGAAGTCTGGCCCTTTCCCAGCAATACAGTACCATTTTCTGTCAGGCTGTCGCCACTCGCAGGTGCTACCCCTGGAGTCCCTGGTGCTTCCGTCATACATGAGTTCTCTAAAGGTCGGAATTAAAAAGGCGGCTGGCATCCGGCCCGCTCGGCTAGGGTGAAGAGGGGTATCGCCTAAGTTCTCTATGTGAAAATCAGATCAAGTGCTGGAGGCCGATTATCGTATGGCAAATCCAGAATCGAGATAGGACGGCCCGCAATATGAGCAGTGATGATCGGCTCCTGGTTGGGCTTGAGACTTCTCGCTCCATCCAATTCGAGCCTCGTGCGAACTAGCGATGAGCACCAACATAGCTCGTGGTAGCAGTACTTAACTAGTGGTAGTAGTTAACAGCCAAGCGAAGCGCTAATTATCACGGAGTCCATGGTACGTAGCGGGAGGCTCCTCGCATCCCCTCTCTATTCTCCAGAAACAGACAATGACGTTCATATTCGATTCACCCGCAGGCCCGAGTAAACCCTACGTTATCATAGCATCTTTGGCCGGATTCGAGTAATGATATGTACGTATGTCCTGCGCGAAGCTCCTTGAGGCGAGAAGCGGAATCGTTGTCCGCCCGACGCTTTGGAAGTTCTCCCCAAATGGAGAAATTTACCCCGACCCACGCCAATTACAGACGAGTCCGTCTCGTGGTATCCATCTACGGGCAGTGGGCCATATTGGCCTTCTCACTACTAGCGGTATGGCCGCTCCTTCAGGCCCCAGCAGCTGACAACGATGAAGTGATAGATATCTACACAGGAGAAAATGAAAAGTCCTGGTAGCCTGGTATGCAACCAAATCTTATTTCCCAGGACTATCTTCCCCCACCTCGTTCTGGCTCCAAGGTATGCATGATGCTGGAGCTCTCTCGAGAAATGCTGCGGACTCTCCAGGCCAACGATCGCCTTTTCTTCTAGCCAGGGAGATCCATGAACCTGATTGCTCGTCGACTCATTTCCCGAGGCAGTAGTGCCGCCGTACTTTTCGTGAGGGCCAATTAGGCCTGCATGACCTCAAATTTGCAAGACCGAAAAGGCTCTCCACACCACCACTGTGTGCATACTGCCCCGTTCTCTTTCTCTTTGATTATTGATTGCAGCAGGGTTCGCGAATCAACATTTCGCCGAGGGACGCTGTCAACTCAGGCGCCGCATGCTCCGTCGGCAGTGTCTGGTCTTAAGTCCACATCCCTACACAAGTAGCCATTAATAGTCCCCAGAGAGTCCAAGACAGACATACAAATCTTGGCTTCTGCTGCCCTGCATCCCAGCCCCATCTGCCATATCGTTTTCCTACATTTTTTCTCCGCAAAGCTCGAACTAAAGTGATAGCTTCCCGACCTGGGCAGCATCTGACATCGATGGATGGCTCATTCTTGGGGCCGGCGCGGCCAAGAAGGCAGTTCGTGCTTTGTTTTGATGGTACAGGCAACAAGTTCGCCGGCGATGAGTCGGACAGCAATGTTCTGAAAATTTTCAGAGTAAGTTCTGCCAGTAATACTTTTCACGATGGAATGACGGAAGGATTGACATCTTGGTTAAAGATGTTAGATCGCAGCAAGCCTCATCAGTTCCATTACTATCAACCGGGTATTGGGACATATGTGACGACCAACTCTCTCTCCCATACTAGCCGCTTCTCGCGAATCCGGTCTGCATATCAAAAGGCCAAGGATTCCGCGATCGGCTCTTCCTTCGACGAGCATGTTATGGGCGGGTACAAATTCCTCATGAGGTTCTACAGTCCCGGCGATGAGATCTACTTCATTGGATTCAGTCGAGGATCGTATATTGCCCGGTTCCTTTCGGAGATGCTGGACTACATCGGCTTGCTCGAGGCGGGAAACGAGGAACTGGTCCGCTTCGCATGGAAGACTTTCGCCAAATGGCAGCAGCGCGGGGGGGATAGCGATGAGGACAAAGAAGAGAAAAAAAGGCTCTTTCGCTACATGAAGGCATTTCGCGAAACCTTCAGCCGACCGGTCACGAGGATCAGATTTATGGGCTTGTTCGACACCGTCAACAGCGTCCCAAGGTTCGAGTCCGCTTGGATGCAGCGCAGCAAGTTCCCATACACAGCTCGAAGTTCAGCCAAAGTCATTCGGCATGCCGTGGGTATCGACGAGCGGCGAGCTAAGTTCCGACAAGATTTAATCTCCGAGGTCAGACCGTGGTCGAAGAAGAAGCAAGAACATCGTCTTCCCTGGCCACATCAGCATCTACGCCGACTTCGCAGCCACCAACCAGAGGAGACTAGAGATACTAAATCGAATGATGTGCCGGAGATCGTCCTGAACGACAACCAAGGCGCCGATAATACCGAACGTCAGGATGAGGCTGAGAGGGGGTCTGTCTACCGAAGCGCCCACGCCTCACGCACAAGTCTTCATGCCCAGGACCGGTATCGACCAACCTCCCCAACCTCCGCTAGCAGAAGGACGCCCGGTCTCACCGTGCCGGTGCGCAACGGATCCACGGATGACCTGAACTCAATCCGAAGTGGATATTCAGGGATCTCCCTCCAGGTGCCGATGGCCCCTCAACACGACGAGGACGACGAGGACCAAGACATTCAAGAAGTCTGGTTTCCTGGTGGGCATGCAGATATTGGCGGAGGATGGACACTCGGCGATGGTGAGGACTGGGCACTGAGCCATGCGCCGTTGGTCTGGATGGTTCAGGAGGCCCAACGTGCGGGGCTCGAGCTCGATCCGGTGAAGATGAAACAATTCGAATGCCTGGAGGAGTTCGAGGGAGAGTACAGTCCTATTCGAGAAAACATCCACTGGGATAGGAGTTGGTGTCAGGATCCAGCACATGAACGAGGTCAGAATCCAAATAATATGGAACAGGAGGGTGAGAAGCAGCCTACCACTTCAAGCCAGAGATTCAGGGCTGCCTTGTACGCTTCTAGCACGGAGGGACTCATCCACGACTGTCTATCGTTTGGCAACGGTTTACCACCTCTCTCGGTGATCACCTGGAGGCTCATGGAATACCTTCCGTTCCGCCGTATGGATCTTCAGGAGAACGGGTCGTGGAAACCGATCCGATGGCCGTTGCCATGTGGAGAGGTACGCGACATCCCAAATGATGCACAGATCCATGTGTCTGTCATTCTACGCATGAAAAAGAGGCCGGACTACCGGCCTGGGAACTTGATTGTCGGTGGTGGTGGGCGTGGACTTCGACGTGCGCCTGAGGAATATGGAATTGGGGAATGGGTGGTCAAGGACCACGAGGGGGACCCAGTGCGGGAAACCTATGTGCGGAAGAGCTCTTCCAAGATGTGCAAGGATGAGCATGATTGATTCTTCTTCTTTGTCTTCTTCTTCTCCTCCTTCTCTCTTTGTCTTTTGGATATTTCGTGGCAATCTTGCTTCTGTTTCTGGGCTAGGGCTTCTATTTCTTGTTTACACCCAAGTTGGATGATATTATAATCTATAATGATTTCTATGCTTTTGTCTCTCCCAAAGCAAGTAGCGCATGTTCAGTGCCCATGCAGGAGGGACTTCTGCTTCCCTAGTACTTTGAAGATAGCACATTAATCCACCTCACTCAGACATTCTCCGTAGATCCACTTCGCCACACCGCGGGCCAGTCTGTTGCACATTTCTTTTGCTCGGATCCGATCGAGATCCGTCTGTTTCGTAGTAAGAATAACAGAGAAATTAAGGAAATAAACAATGATATCGAGAAGCGACAGTTGTTTCGTTTCGGGGGCGTGGGATTGGGATTTGGCAAAGGTTGGCGCCGGCTTTTCTTTAGTTTTCTGTGCGTGTCCTTGAAACTTCACCACTTGCACTTCCACGTCCACTTTCGCTTTCGCTTTCCTTTCCTCCTTCCTCCTCCCCCTCCCCCTTCCCACCTCCTTCAAGCCGTTGCTTCCTCTACTCAAACCGGGCCCTCAGCAAGTCAAGG
>MU628643.1:0-43752 GCA_025688805.1 Aspergillus egyptiacus
GGGTGGTGTCTACAGAATAGGGAGGGGGGGATCGAAGTTACATACATCGTTTTTATTCTTGTACTGGTCTATTAACTGGGCGAAGAGGTTGGAAATGGCGTTGAGGATTGTTGATTGGACAATGGTTGTGGTTAGGGGGGATGGCGGCATAGTGGCATTGTACCTGAGTTGTAATTGTACTGGTGAGGACCTGGTGGTGGAGTGAAGTGGAGTCGATAGAATGAAGATACCGACGTTTCTGAGGGTTCTATAATAGAGAATAAAGGATCGGATATAGACAAGAGGGACCGGATGGGAACAATAATGGACTTTAAAGTGACATTGACAAAGCGTTGGTAGTCGCGCACACGTGTCCTCAGTTTAGGGCGACTCGGGCCCATGCAGTGAGGCATGGGGAGGAAAGATTGAAGAAACTGTCGGTAGCTGGGGAGTTTTCTGTCTTATACAACCTCATCGTCCATCCCAGATACTTGGTTCTACAATCAGAAATCCAATATTTATTGTCAGGTCAGGTAGAAGTGGGTACACCGTTCCAGAGGTTCTGAGGCCAGCCCCGTCAGCCGAAAGCGGATGGCAACGACTTCTAGTAGAGCTTCAATGGCTGCAGCTTAATGGCCGGCGTCGTTAGATTCAATCCAGAATTCCAGATAGAACTATCCAGCCTTGCTTTACTCTATAGGCAATACATACATGCTAGGCTGTGTCTCTCTATTCCATTTCCGAACGCCTCGGACTGTACCCACAGCTAAACTAACCCTCCAATGTCGACTCGTTATGCCCGTGCAGTCCACCATCCAAGATCCATTGCTCATTGTCTTCATCATTATCATCCTGTACTCGTCGCCATGTCTGTTTCCGCTCCTTGTTCTCCCCCTTCTCCTTGGGGGCTTTCCAAACAGGCCGCATCAACCCGCCTGCGGCAAGAAGCGGGTTGCGACTAAACGCCTCGCCTCCCGTCCTCTGCTCACCACCACCATCATCATACGTGGGATCCTCAGTCTCCTCATCCTCAACCGCACCAGGGGTCATCTCCTCTACCGGAGCTGCCTGGTACACCTTCCTAACGCGCCCGCCCTTGATATCCAAACTCATGATCGTCTTCTTCTTCTCCCACTCCGGCCGCGCCTTCTCCTCCATCTCACGCATGATCCGTTGCTGCTTCTTGAGCGCCAGCGCTCGCTGCGACGGGGTCATCCAGAGCGTTGAGGCAACGTTCGGTGTCTCGAAATCCGCCGCTTCATCAACAACTCGCGTCCGCTTCGCGTTCTGCGCCTGGAACTGTAGTAGTTTATCTCTGTGCGCCCGCGCCGCGTCCAGCTGACTCGACTGTGCCGGAGTAGAGACATTGCCCATCCCCGGCCCGCCCTCGCGATGAAGACTCTCATTATGCGCACGCATCTTCTCCTGCCCGCGCTCCGCGCGCAATTCGCGAATCATGCTCTGAATCTCCTCACTAGACAGCAACGCCTTCCCGCAGAACGAACAAGGCTGCAGTCCCTCCAGCGAACAGATGATCTTCCCGCAGTTCAGACAATTCGGAGCAGCCTCAAACACTGGATGAAGCGTCCCGTAGCATTTGCATTTCCTCCGCTCCCCGCCTAGTGTCGGGTTCGTAGATACCTCCAGCGCCGCGATCGCAGCGGTCAGGTCAGATATATTGCTCGTTGTCAACGCCGCCTTCGAAGACGATGGTGTCGCTGACCCAGATCCTCCTCCTCCTCCTCCGCCACCAATCCTGGACGGCTTCGCCGCCTTGGATTTCACATTCGGTAGCAGATCTGAAATCACCGGACCCGCGGCCGAAGGCGGAGGCTTCCCTATCGACGCCGAAGGCGCAGATACAGGCGTAGGCGTAGGCGATTGAGCTCTTGATGACGCCGCGGACCCCTGCCCCCGCGAGGGTACCTTCAGCGTCGCATCACCACCAGCCTTCCTTAACCCGCCAGCTCCGTTTTGTGCCCTACTACTCCCAATGCCAAACATGTAATCCTCCCCCTGCTCACTCTTCTTATAGCCGCCCGCAACATTTCCAAAATCCTCCGGCCTCCGTGGCGGTCCAGCGCTATGCAACGGCGGCTTCGTCTTCTTATTCTTCCGGCCCGGTCCTGGCCCGGGACTCGATGTCTGAGCGGGAGCAGGCGGCCGGGTGGGTGTGGCGGTTGGATCTTCTCGGCGCGAGTTAAAGGCGGAGATAAATTCGAACGCGGCGGGGGAATCGCCGAGGAGGTTTTTGAGGTGCTCGGCCCCTTCCTCCTTGGAGAGGTCGGCGGCGTAGGTGAGGATTTGGGTGAGGGACTCGGAGTCTAAAGGGAGGATATCGGCGAGGCGGGGGATTGCCCAGGATATCAGGGAGGACTTGGCCATTCTTTTAATTATGGGGGAAGTTCATTAATAATGTCATATCAGAAAGGAAGAGAGAAAACTGGGATGATTTTTAGGCTACGAAGGTGCGAAAGAGGGACATAGAATGAATCATTGTGATGCGGATAGCTTGTTGCCGTGTTTTTCAGGCGCCAATTTGGTCTTGGAGAGCTCCAGAATTCCACTGATAGTACCTTATTGAATCAAGAACTGCCACAATTGTTCAAGGATTTATGACATCAAAGCCCATATCCATTGATATGGCTCTTGCCAGGCTAGTGTACATTCATTCAACCAATAAATCTATTCCCAAACAACAAACAAAACATCCAGTACCATAACCCTGAAAAGAAAAACAAGATAGGGGGAAAAAAGTCACGTCATGATGTCCCAGACTTTTAGACATGATGAGAATAAGGTCCTGTTGACGCCTGAGATGCCGAATATTTACGTCGAGGTCATTAAGTTAGAAGACATATGTTCAGCCCGCGGACACACCCGTATGCCCATGAGGAAAGAGAATGAAAGAAAACTATGCGTCACCGTTGGCTTCGGCTTTAATCTCAGCCTCTCCCGGTGCGTCGTCTGCAGCTGTAACACTTTTGAGCTTGCTTGGAGGTGGTGGTTTCTTTCCTGATAGCTTTTTGGGGGCGCCCAGCTTCTTCTTCTTAGGCAGCGTTGCCGGAGTTTCATCATCTAACGGGCGCTTGGCCGGAGCAGACGGGGTAGCGCCATTTTCCTGTGGTGTCTTGTTTCTGTTGACTTGTCTGCCTGACAACCCCAGACATCGATCGAGATGCTGTGCTACACGTGTGACAACAAAGTAACGAGGACAATTCGGGCACTTGACCGTCGGAAACGACACCTTCTCCGGTGCCGCCTGTTTGAAGGAACTGTCAGGCGTCGTAGGAGGACTCGATGCTGGGGTATTTGCCGTATTTGTTTGTTTCTTCTTCTTCGGATTCAACTTGTCCGTTGCAAACGGATTTCCGTGGACATCATGTCCGGGCTTGCTGATCAACGGCTGCTTCTGGCAGTATTCTCGGTAAGGATCTGGCGGTGGTCGGGCCCCTACTCCGGTCACAGGATACAGCAGACGAGGTAGCCGGCAGTCAGGGCATATTATCTCTTTGGTCGTGCGAAGGGGGTTTCCTTTGAGATAAACCTTGCCCTCGTCGAAGATGGCGGCTTCTGTCTCGACTCTGATATCCTTGAAGTCCTCAAAATCATCGCCCGGTTTACCCTGGCCAGCTGGTTTAGCCCCGGATTCCTCACGTCGTCTGGCGGCTTCCTCTTCTGCTTTTTGTCTAGTAACAACCACTGCGGATCGCATCCGAGCCACCTTTTCTTCACGATGAACTTTGGCGACGATATCGTGGATGATATTGTAGAATGTGTCGTTCAAGATATCGCAAGTCTGGATATATTAGCATCGCGCGCAATGTATGAGGAAAGGCGACCATACTAATTTCGCAATTGTCCCTGACGGGAAGGCACCTTGCCCTTTGTCTGCCCCATTTGTATCGCCCATACTGATGATTCCTTTGGCTACGTGTCGTTAGTATTGGACCGCCAGGATCTCAGAGAAGGGCGCTGTTCAAATGAACTATGCGCGGAGCCCCGGGCGCATGGAATGCACTCGTCCAGGCATACAGCATACCTAAGGCCTATTCCAACTAACCTTTATTTGTCAAAGACTAGCAGAATCTCTCCACTACTCGCTCCAAAAACCCGATATCTAGCAGGGCGACACCGCTCGAGAACACCAGACTCAGTGTCGTGGCTTCAAGTGCTATGCGCAATTCCGACAGGATAATGACAGAGGCAGCGAAGGATAGCTTTGAAGGGTGCTTGAGGTCCTCAAGGTGCGCGGTCCAGATATCGCGATAGTTGTAAAATTATAGTGGATGGCCCTGACCGAGGACGAACAAAGGAGTGTTGAGAGATCAATGGAGGAGGGCGGCGCAGCGGTTAAGTGAAGAACACAAGAATGCATGCAGTTTGTGGCATTAGCCTATAGAGGGAGTGAATGACTTGGTGTCTGTCTATTATTTTCTTCATTAACATTGGAATCAACTCAACCTTGGAGCAGGGAAGGGTCAGTGTTCGCACGGCAACACCAACACGGACACGGAGGATTGCTTCTTACCCGTCCACATCGAACCACCACAGAGGATATTAGATCCTATATATATACTGGAGAGCTCTCGATTAAGAGGGCAACACAAGGGAAGCCAGATCCAGGCCGGAAGAAGCGTGGAGTTGTTGCTATCGGAGGGCAGTGGTGGTGGACCAAAGAAGTGGTGAAGAGCCGCCGGGGGTTTTTGCCTGAGGTTTCCATCTTATTCATTCTGCCGCTTGATCTTATCTTATCGCCATCTCCGCCTTTGTTGTCCTCCGCTTCTTTCGCTGCCCTCGACTCCCCGAATGCTCTCAACGATCCGTCTCTCGTTCAACGGCCAATATTATTGTGCTAGTTGCAAGTACATATTGTGGATACTATTGGATATTATTGATTAAATGGCGTACCAGTTCTTTGCCAAAGCCCACCAGGCCAAACGCCCCTCATCCAACTCTCCCCCACTTCCCCAGCATTCATCTCCGCAGCCCCCATGCAACACTCAGGGCAACCATCCTAAATATCCTCCAGCCATGGTAGTCCCTTCGTCGTCACCGCCTACGGTGTCGTTACCGATGAATATAGCCACCAAGCTAAAACCACCGGCTGCCAAAGAACCGGCGCTACAACCTACGCCGTATCCTCAACCTATCCAACCTGGCTATCCCACCCCGCACGACCATGTCACAGTCGAACCCGTGAGCACAGCTCATCTCCCCTCTCTATCTCGAATATCCGGCTTGCTTCTCCCCATCCGCTACCCCAATTCGTTCTTCACTGCTACAGTGACGGATCCCGTGATCGCATCCCTCTCGCGCGTGGCCGTATACCATGATCACCCGGTGGCTGCCGCGCCGTCCTCGGCACCCGTCCCGGCGTCAACAACAGGCACGGATAAGGTAGTCGGTGGAATTCGGTGTCGACTTGAACGCCTTCCCGAGTCCGAAGCCCCTCAGTTACAGCCAGGTCAGCATGAGCCTACCAATCTTTACATCTCGACGTTGCAGCTGCTCTCCCCTTATCGTGGCTACGGCATCGCGGCTTCTTTGCTCAACTCACTGCTTTTCTCCTCTCCGCCTGCACATAACACTGCTCCAACCAGGCGACCGGACTACAAAGTTTCGGACCTCGTGAAGCACTACAACATCCGCACCGTCACCGCGCACGTGCACGAGGCAAACGATGAAGGCCTGAAGTGGTACATCTCACGCGGTTTTCAAGTACAGGGAGGAACTATTGAGAACTACTATCGACGCTTAAAGCCATCTGGTGCAAAGTTAGTCAAACTTGTCGTGCGGTGGGACAGAGAGGACAGAAGGCCCACACAGGACGGCGAGCAACCTTCCCGGGCATTAGGAGAAGCCCATACCGAAGGGAGTACCAGTGCGGGATACGACGATGATTGGGAGAAGGTCGAAGGAGAGGATGAGCTCGACGCAGACCATCTCGGCGTGTGGTCCTTTACTACGGAATCTAAATTATCGGATTCCGATAGCACCGCGAGCCGAAAGCGGAAAGCTGACGAGGAGCCGCAGCGGAGTTAACCTACCCTTTGTCATTGAAGCATCGCCGCTCTCTGTATGCTTCTGTCTGCTGTGTTTGTTTCTTTTGCATATTTGTTCAGGATACCCGTTGTTGTTGGACATACCCCAAATACATCTTGCATCATGACGCCGTGCTAGAGTCTTTCCAAAATGTCCAACGAAAGTCATCTCATAGCGAGTAGAATACTATTAGACCCTACTCTGGTTTCGACATAGAGAAGCTACAAACACGGAATATCACCCACTTTGCCAGATAGGTACATACTTCGCTGGGAACCGATGCCATTGGGAGAGCAACTACCTTGTTCCCTGATCGGATACGGGGATGGCCAAAGTACCAAAGTTCAATGTACTTATTTGGTGTTCGGAAGAAACACAAGTGGCGCACGGTGTAGGTTCACACTTGCAAAGCTCCATGTAACTCTTTATGACCTTTCTACTCACTACAAGATCCTAGAGTACTCGAATACTAGCGGAGCATCATGTTCATGGCCTCAAATCGCGGTGACGCTATTTGACAGGTCGTTCCAGAGCCGAATCCACCTCACCCTCCCTCTGTTATCCAGACCTAAATCTGGAGACAGGGGAAACCACATCCATCTGGTGGTGGTGTACAGTGTACTGCCCTTTCAAAGCGCCGCCACACGCTACCTTAACGGATGATGCATACAGGCGTCTTTCCCTTCTGTCCATGAACGGACGACGGATCAAGAATACTACCAAGATTGCCATCTTTCTTGCTGCACAGGAGAATACAACAAAACAGGGTCTCAACAGATTGCGAATATTCCGGGCCACCGGGATGGATCTTGGATCTGTCAGTGCTGGTGGGTATCGTCAGGGATTAGGTGAGTGGTATAGTCAAGACCGCAGTCATTTTGCGCCTGGGCAGCGGTTACGCTTGTACAATTTCAGAGATATCACACCATATCGCTTCAAACCAGCTCGAAATTCATTCTGGTCGAATGCGTTTCCTGCTAGATATTCCAATAATAGTTGGGCAGCATAAAAATAGATTTACATGGAAAGAAGTAGAGGTTCACAAGGGAATGAGGCATCTTGTGCCCCAGTAGGACATGGTAGATACTTCGAGGTTTTATACCCACCAATGATTATTTATACGGTCCAATATATAATAATGACGGTGTCGCTCGCATTAAGCCCCAAGGGGACGGGAGGGTATACAATTGAACCAAACACAAAGATAGAAACACCATGGTATAGAGCGCCCAAAACACAGAGACTAGCAGGGAAAAGAAAGAAGGGAGAACATAAATCCCAGTTAGATATTATAATTCTCCGCGTGAAGAAATATCTCATCCTTAGATGAATCTGTCATAACAAGTTGCTGGAGTCGAGCAACAGCATCTGAGACATCGACTCGCATTCCAGGGGGACCGCAGACAAAGACGCATGTCCGGCGGCCAAAGTTCTTCGAGAAATCGTTGAGCATCTTGGGGATGTCCGGGCGGGTGTAGTCGATGCGCCAGCCGTTTCTCTTTTGCAAAGGGAGAGATGCGAACCGTGGGTTCGGTCGGGGTGTTGCGGTTGGTGGTACTGGCGCTGGTGCTGGTGCTGGGGGGTGGGGTGAAATGGTCTGGATATGGAGTTGGGGCTGGGTCTGGTTCAGGACTTGAGGTTGAGGTTGGCCGAGTCCGAAATCGAAGGGGACATGTCCGGAGGTTTGGGGAGATTGGTAAGGAGACTGGTAGGGGGATTGCTGCAGATAAGGGGAATGTTGATACTGGGAAGGTGATTGATAGGGTGAGAAAATGTGGTTCTGCATAGGGGAGTGGTAGTTGGATGAGCGCGGTAGGTTTGAGGTGTAGATGCGTGGAGGGAGAGCAGTGAGGGTATCTTCGTTCTCCCTTCGGAGTTCCTTTTCACGCTCCTCGTCTCCAGCGGCTTCTTCGCGGATATACGCTGAGCTTCGCTTTTCGATATCCTGAAGTGTATCGTAGATTTTCTCCTGGACAACATCGCGATAGTGCTGCTGCTCTTGAGCTGCGAGCGGTTGGCCGCTGTCGTTTTTCGCACCTGTGAGGAAAAAGTAACAGTGTACTGTGTTGAGAGGTGCGTGGTCACGGCAAATTCGCAGCTCTTCTTTGAACCAGTCGATGGACTCCGGATCTCTGAGAGACCAGATGACCCGGACTGTTTTAGTAACGGCCTTGCACTCACGCATCTTCTTGATCAGATCCAACAAATGACTTGCAATTGCCGTAATGCCGCTGCCACCGGCGAAGAAAATTACGTCGTCAAAGGCTGCCATTTGACGCCGCATACCACCGTAAGGCCCCTCCAAAAAGGCGGTCCATGTTTTGAACGGCCCGTGTTCGAGGGCCTTGAGTAGAACATTCCTGGTGAATCCACGGAAAGGCCGAAAGACAAGGGCCAAGTCGCGGTATTCTTCGCCGTACTCTGATGGTAAGTCACCGCTGCATAGGGAAGCAACAGTGAAAGGGTGGTTCTGAAAGAAGGCAATCCCTGGCATCCGCAGATACACGTATTGGCCAGGTTTCCATCTCATCTGAGTCGGGACTGTCACTTTGACTGCGTTCTGTGGTAAGATCGTGACTGCGGAATCTTCCCCAATCATGAAGGAAAGCCGCAACGGATTCGACCAATTGAGATAGGCTAGTCTCACAACAAATGAAAGGACCAAGATTGCGATTGTAGCCCATAGATAGCTCCAGGAGGATAGAAAGTTTTTTGTGTGCCAGAAGAGCATCGCAACAAAAACAATCGACACCGGTAGATGAACCTTGACGAACAGCTCGTACATCCAATCCCTCAGAATCGGAAGGGAGTGAACGCACAGAAATCCCAGAGGTACCAGTGCTGCCAAGCCAGTTCCGTAGACGTAGATATTGTGTGGAAGATATTGTTGATAAACGCTTAGCATGTTATTCTCCCAGACAGGCATGATATAGAACGGAGCCATGTGAACTAGGCTCAAGAACAGACAGATGTAACCACCCCATCGATGAAGTACGTTTAGCCTCTCGTGTCCGATTCCAGTGAGCATGCTGATGAAGTTCGCCCGTGTGCTCAAAGCGACAATCCACGGAACCATAGCAACTGCCAGCATGCCCGCCCGGATAGCGAGAGGGGGCGAGCCGATGCGAATTGACGAGTAGTACAACGGCTGAGGAAGAAATGCATAAAGCGTAACGAATGCAAACGCTGCAAGAATAATTGCAGATGCTCCGAGTGAAGGAAAGACGATTCTAAACCTTCCGATCCGAACCTCTGGAAGCGATCTATAGAAGATCCAGCGGACGAATGCGATGGTCTTGTTGAATGGCGCAATCGTTGAAAGGGATGACTGTTGCTTATTGGTATTAGGAAGAGGTTCTTGTGCTGGGAAGAACAGAGTCGTCGAGCTGTCGGTGGCTGCGCTGGGGAGCTCATATTCATCGGGAGGCGATTGAGAATCTGTTCGTGGGCCCTCTTTGTGTAAAGCAATTCTGATTCGATCACCCCAGGTATGGTAAAAGCGAATGAATGTCGTCGCCGCTAACAGCACCACCGAAAAGTAAACCCAGCCTCGGCCATACTTGCCAGCTTCATCCCACGGATCGGGTGGGCGTTGACCAAAGACACTGGGGGGAATGCGCTTCACGAGCGACAGACCAAACTTCGAAGACGACATGGTTTGCGTACGGCTGGGATAATCCGCTATGGACGCTTCGGTATACAAATCGCTGAAAGTCTCCGGAAGACCAGTTTCAGGGTCCTATCCGGGCAATAGCGAGTGTCGTTCCCTACAAGCCCTCACTCAAATAACTGAGCTGAGCGTCCGTCGGCGACCATACCAGAGAACTCGAGGCGACACTTCGACGAGGGCAGCGGTCGGGGCCAGTGCATATGCACTGTACAGAGAGAAATGGGAGATGATCGGCTTGCTTGAAGAGGATTCAAACAAAGCATAGGCCCTGTGGGAGACCCGTAGGTGAAAAGGCCCAGCTCAGAGGAGGGGAAGAACAGCCGGGCTTGGGCTCACCCTCAATCTCCTGTCGGTCAGTCATGATAAACTGTTAGCCAAGTGGAAACGGCCGCCCTTAATTGGTCATCACATTGATTCACGCGGGGGGAGGAGGAGTTTGGCGCTATGGTGCTCTCAGGGTTATGCTTGCATCTGCACTGCTGCAGCATGGACTTGGACTCCATCGAGATCCCCAGCGGCGAGGGAATTGAATACCTGAGATTGGATGGACGGGTTCCTGCTCGGGCCGCAGCCAACCACCAATCGCCAGAAGGTGTGCCATTCTGCAGCTTGATCCCCCACTAATGCGAGATTCTGGGCGCCAGTCACCTTGACCAGGCAGTTTGGCAGTGTGATTGGGTGGGGATTTTCAAGGGTCGGCGGCAACACCAGCTTTCCTATTCGCTCCGTGTTGGTGGTTGGCCTTCGTGTGGGCGAGAAACAGGTTCAACTTCTGAGTGATGGAGGTTCATGGGTGATGTCTGGGGTGTCACTGGTCTTGAGCATTCATTATTATAATTTGCTTGACCGCAATTCATGAGACGGCGATGTTTCCGGACAGATAACTGAGTCTCTGGGTCTGGTGCTGACTTGAAAGATACCTAGGTACCTAGGTATTGGGGCGGTTTGGCGATTGGATAACCCATGCTTATCACCTGACCTACGTAGACAAGCACTGCAGATAACAGAATAAAAGCATTGCCTTACTTCCAACAATATGCCTCTACACACATGTATATGCTCATCTTTCTGTAATCTCCACAACCTGATAGTTGCAGACGCTACACTCACAGCCAAGCAGGAGACTAAAAGGTTGACCACAAATAGTCCCCTTATACTACAGCTACAGCTACGGGTGAAACTGTTGAAGGCTTTTGTTGACAGGGTCAAATCTTCTATCAAGCGCAAGTAGGTCCATATCGACTGCTAGCTAGTACGTCGCTCGTCCGAGAGTGCAGAACAATCAACACTGAGATGACCCCGACTCCAATAGATGCCGCACTCCCAGCACCATTCTTTCCAGCACATTCCGCCTGTCATCAGATCGTCAGTACCGTGATTCCAGAACATAATACGGCTTCAGAAGTGAAAACGTACAGCGCATATACTTGCAGCCTCCTACCTTTTCAGTGGCCACGCCGCATCCGGGACAAGCCCGGGTGGTTTCCTGAATGGTTCTTTGGCTGAGGTAGTCTAGGGACGGAGACTCTCCTTGCCTCGGGAAACTGATCCCGAGCAGACCAGGGAGCTCCGGTACCCGGTATCCAAAGGCTAGATCAACCGCTTCATATTCTGCACACGTTAGGCCACGATGCCACGGTGCTTCTCTATGGACGAAGCATGTCCGTGTGCCACAGGCCCCGCACACCACGATAGGGTTCTCTCCGCCGCCAACGTGTATTTGTCCAGAACCACAGTCTGGGTTGATACACGTGACAAATTCGGCATCTTGCTCCAGCATACGCCTTGTTCGTGCCAAATCATAGGCAAGTGATGTTGGTTTACTTGCCCAGCGTTCGACTTCACTGTCCGACAAAGGCGCATGACAGAGAGGGCAACTTAAACGATCGGTTCGAGAGTCTGATAGCTGTATGTCCAGGCTGCGACTAAGACAGGTCGTACATATATGTGTACTGGGCATCGATGTATGGTCACACCTAACGGCTATCGGAGCATCTGGAAACTGTTCGGGTTCGAAAGCCTCGAAGCATACAGAACATGTTGCACGCGTGGGATTTCGGACTTGTTCAAATTCACCGGCGGAATTGGAGAGACCAGTCATTGGTTTCTTCTGGAGCAAAGACAGCACTGCACTGGCCGTAGTGGCGTCGCTCCAACACGGGTCACTCCATGGCAAATTCGGCTCTAAAGGCGATATAGTATCGTTGATACTGGGAAGTCCCTGTTCCTTTAACTCCGTTCTCTTGTCGTCTTTGGCTGTGGGAAACAGATCGTGAGGTGAGACGGGAGTCAACGGAGAAATATCATCAGTTTCTGCCGACGGTTGCGAGCTCGCACCGGCAGGAAAATTGTTCAGCGCGGAATGGATTGGCAGTTTCCCACCTTCCTGTCGCCCTCTGCCAAAAGAAAATCTCATATCTAGTCATTCATTCCGCTTTTCCTTCGTACCGCTTGAAGATATCGCTAGCAGGGCGCCCCAGATGTATGAATACTCGAATCCTTGCCAAGAAATGCCTTCTCTCAGCGCAAGTTACTGTCTTGGAAAACCAGCATGATCTTTTATTAGAGGCGGGAAGCACGGGTACTGGTCGATTTCAACAAACCTGAACCAGAAGGATAGAATTCAGAACAAGCGTTCAGTATTGTCCAACCGTATCACGCATTTTTCCAAATACGAGCGCAGCGGGCCACCGAACATCACAGAAATCATCTCAAATATGGCTCAAGCTTCAAACCGTGGCTGCCGAGCTGATAAACGGACTGGTTTGGGTTGAATGGGATATCAAGATCTGCTCGTGGGGAGACACATCTTGGGATTTTCCTGAGAGGAACCAATGATCTTGGACATTTGCGGCTTCTCTTCGAATAGAAAGAAAGACTCCAGGAGTTGAGTAAGTGCTGATAAACAGTCGAGTACCTACTAAATCAGGCTCTAGCCGGGAATATCACCAGACACGGGCACCATAAAACTAGCCATTTGATCAGCGTCAATCATATTCCACGTCAACAGCCTGGACAATCCTATGAGAAGCTTGGACAGATGTTAGTGTATGATGTCCTCCATAAGTCTCGTAAGCGAGCTAATGAGAGCATCGTTCGCGAGAGTCGCGTGGGATTGACGGCTCCTCGTGTTTATATATAGATCTGCTGGAGACGTGGAGACCTCAACCTCGTGTTCGCCAGACAACCCAGGCCTGGAATGGTGAAAATATGGAGATCCCTTATTATTCAGCGAAACCCTTCTGCCATGCCATAGTTAATTCCATAATTCAAAGGTCGTTCCCCACATCGAGGAATTGTATTCGAGCTGTGTTATGTGTTGATTGACCCTGTTCAATCGCCTTCCAAATCGAAGAGAGAAGAGAAAAAGACTCTGTGATAATTCCCAGGCTGGTACAGCTCAGGACAGTGAATCTAGACCCACTTCTCTCATTCTGAAGTGACATCCATATTCGTGGAGAAGGGGGAGCCATTGAAAGGAAATGGATTGGCGCGAGTGTGGTGCTCACCAGGTCACCAGGTCAGTTTTTTTGACTGGTAGCTGCTAGTAGCTACCACAAGCTACCAGTAGCCCCTAAAAATATAATATAATATAATTTAGTTATAAATATATATAGATAATTTATTTTATAAAGTTTATAATTTAAATTAATTCTTACTAGTTTTACTAGTACTTTTATAAACTTATAAAAATTACTAGAAATAAATAATCTAGTAAAATATATACTTTACTATATATAAAAATATCTAATAATATATTTTAATATACTGTGTAGATCTGGTCCTGACTGGTAGCTACCAGCAAGCACCTGCTTAAGTGCCTGCTTAAGCACCTGCTTGAGTGTATAATATAGATCTAATTATAGCTGGTAGCTACCAGCAAGTACCTTGAATAATATAGATCTGGTCACAACTGGTAGCTACCAGTGAGAGCCTCGAGCAGCTGCTAAATCACCTGCTAAAGTATCTAGTAAAGCGCCTGCTAAAGCGCCTGCTAAAGTACCTGCTAAATTGCCTGCTAAAGTACCTGCTAAATTGCCTGCTAAAGTACCTGCTCAAGCATCTGCTAAAGCACCTGCTAAAGCGCCTGCTAAATTGCCTGCTCAAGCACCTGCTAAATCACCTGCTTAAGTGCCTGCTAAATTGCCTGCTAAAGCGCCTGCTAAAGCGCCTGTTTGAGCGCCTGCTAAAGCGCTTGCTAAAACACCTGCTAAAGTGCCTGCTTAAGTACCTGCTAAAGCACCTGCTTGAGCACCTGGTAAAGCTATTCTTTCCTGGGAGCTACTGGTCATGTACAGCAAGTAGCTACTAATAAGTATATACTAAGAATTATTATTTTAGATAGATTTCTAGTAGAATCTGGTAGAATTAATATATAGCTACTACTATCTAGTAGCTACTAGACAAGACTATCTTTTAAAAGTAATTAATATAGATTTAATATACTTAGTATTTCTTAGTTTTTTATAGTTTTTTTCTTTTTTTTTAAACTTTTCTATAATATCTTGCTTAAAGATAGATTTTTAACTACTTTTCTTAATTATATCTATCTATATTATTCTTATTCTATTATTATATTATTCTATACTTTCTAAAGTATTATTAATCTTATTTTTATTATCTAATTCTATCTAATTAGCTTAAAATAATCTAAGCTATACTAGTATCTATAGTTCTACTAATTAGAACTATAAGCTATAATAATTATTACTTAGAATTATTTTTTTTATTACTATATATTTCTTTTTTATAAGTTTAGCTTAGTAATTTTATAATTTCTAGCTAATTATATTATATTTTCTTAAATTTTTAGCTAATTATATCTAATCTTATTTAATTCTAACTATTTAATCTTAATCTATATTTATATTTTATTATATAGTTTTAGTTACTAACAGGCTTTTCTAAACTAAAATTATTTAATTATTTCTATTTTACCCTGTTTTTTATTTAGTTCTTATTAATTATTATTAAGTTTTATTATACTCTCCTACCCTGTACTAACATGATGCTCTATTTAAAAAAAAATAAAGAAATTAAGAAAAAGCTTATAAATTATATTATAGAAATTAAAGAGTTATATATAACTTTTATTCTATATATAATTAGTTACTTCTATTATATTCTAGCAGAGCTTTATTACTAACTAATAGCTACTAGTAACTATTCTATCTATAATTATAATAATTACTAGTTAGGTATATAGTTTACTAAATAGCCAAGAACTAGAACTATAATAAATATTATTTTTTAGCTTGCCTGGTTCTTATTAAAATTAACTAAAAATAGACTATTTTCTATTATATAAGATATTACTTTTATTATAGTTATACTCTATAAGTTCTTATATCTTTCTAGTATTATTTAATTAGTACTATTACTAACTATTTTTTTCTAGTAGTAATAAGAAAAATATCTTAGCTATTTTAACTATTAGAAAGTATATATATATCTAGTATATAATAGAAATAATTATTTTTATCTAGAAGTTGCTAATACTAACTAAATATAATATTATAGTAAATTTTAGAGTCTTTATATTAATAATAATAATAAAGCTGGCAGCAGATAGTAAATACTAGTTTTTAATATATTTAGATAATTATTACTAATAATAACTGGTAATATTCTACTATTTATTACTATAACTAGTTACTCTTAATTAACTAAGTTATCTATATTTATCTACTTTAAAATTATTTTTAATAACTTTTAGTCTTTATTAGAAACTTCTAATCTAACTAGATCTTGCTTAATATCTACTACTCTTTTATAGACTAGTATAGTCTTTTCTACTTTCTTATAGACTAATATAGTCTCTTTTATTTTCTTGCAGGCTAGTATAGCTGCTTTTATCTCTTTCCAGGCTAGTATAGTTACTTCTATCTTCTTAAAGACTAGTATAGACTTTTCTATCTCTTTCTAGACTAGTATAGTTACTTTTACTCTCTTCTAGATTAGTATAGTTACTTCTATTCTCTTCTAGACTAGTATAGTTACTTTTATCTTCTTCTAGGCTAGTATAGTCTCTCCTGCTCTCTTACAGGCTAGTATAGTCTCTTCTATTCTCTTCTAGACTAGTACAGTTTCTACTATCTTAAAATAGTTAGATATAGTTCTTTTTATTTCTATCTAGTCTAATATTATTTTTATTATCTTTATCTAGTCAGGTATAGCTCTTCCTGATTATATATAGAATAGATATATTTTTATTAAATAGAAAAGAAAGATTTTAAGACTACTTATTAACTAGCTCTATAAAAATAAGAATAGCTTTATTAATTATATTTAAAAAGCTCTGGGCTTTCTATCCTGCTATTACTTTAGATTTATTTCTATTAATTTCTAGCTAGAGCTGGCTTTTTCTATTTTTTTTAATAATATAATAGCTGCTACTGGTCTTGACTAAACTTTTTTAGAAATAACTAATAAAATTTATTCTAAAAAAGGGTTAGTAACTATTACTAGAGAGAATTACTAGAATCTAATTTCTTCTAATACTATTATTATTAAATATTCTAATATAGCCAAGTCTAATAAAAGATAAGTTCTACTATTAACTATTACTAGTTTCTAGTATATCTACTAATTATTAGTTAGACCCTATAGAGTATACTATAAAATAAAAAAAAGTATATATAATTCTAAAAAAGTTAAGCTATATATATAAGTAATTTTAACTAGTTATTACTAAATATTTCTAGCTATTACTAACTTTTACTAGCAAGAATATTAGTTATAAGTAATAAATTCTAATTATTACTAGTAATACTGGTAGCAGCTAGCTTAAGATAGAAATTTCTAGTTTTTTATATCTAGAAATATTTATTACCAGGCACTTTAAATTTTCTCTAGAATTTTATAGTATTTTCTAGTTTTAACTAGAAATAGTTAGTAGTATATTATTTTTAATAGTTATATTAATATAAATAATTAATCCTGTCTAAGAATAACTAGAAATAACTAGTAGGGCTTGGTAGCTAAGAACTGTCTAAACATGCCAGTGGCTATCCTGCTTGCTATAAAGATTAGGTGCTTTAGCAGGCAATTTAGCAGGTGATTTAGCAGGTACTTTAGCAAGTACTTTAGCAGGTGCTTGAGCAGGTACTTTAGCAGGTGCTCAAGGCACTTGCTGGTAGCTATTAGTTATAACTAGATCTATATCATGCACTCAAGCAGGTAGTTAAACAGATACTTAAGCCTATATAAAAGTAACTAGACATAACTAGTAAGGCTTAAAAGCTAGATAAATATAATTAGAAATAACTAGTAAGACTTAATAGCTAGTAATATATCTAATAATAAAAGTAAAAGTAATATATTATAACTATTTCTTAAACTATTTATAAATCTTCTCTTTTCTCTACTTGAATTCCTGTTAATTCTTTAATAAAGTAATCTAAAGCTCAAGCTTAATAATCTAATTATTTATATTACTAATAGAAGTATTATTAGTATTTTCTAGTAGTTTCTAGATAGAACTAGAGCTTTCTAAATTAATAAGTTATAAATCTATTCTAGTATTTATTAATAGTTTCTATTTCTAACTAGTCTTAGCTGATTTTTCTAGAAAAGACCTAGTTATCTTAGATAAACTAGTGATTTCTAGACTAAAATAAAAAGTTAGATATAATTCTTTAAAGTATTACTACCCTGCTTTTTCTCTAGTAATACCTATAAAAATACTAGTTAAGAATATTATTTTTTAAAGACTTTTAAAAAATACTAGTCTTGCTAGTAATTAAGTTAAATTAATAATCTTCTAATTATTATCAAGCTTATATATAGAAACTTATAATATTTTTACTATATTTTAGTAGCTGCTATGCCTGTATAATAGATTATATTTATTTATAAAAATAATTAGTATATACTAGCTTTTTTTTATTAAATTAATATATTAATATTACTATATAGCTAGATACTAGATATAAGAAACTATTTCAGTTTAATAACTACTTAATTATTAATTATCCAGAAACTAATAATAATATTTAGTTAGTATATTCTTATCTAGTAAAAACTAGATAACTTATCTCTAGATATTCTAATAGATTACCTGTCTAATACTATCTATATTTATTTAGTAATAAATTAATTTAATTAAATTTAAGTTCTTCTAGTAACTGCTAAAAATTTTTAGATCTATCTTAAAATAATATATATTTAATCTAGATAGAATCTAGCTAATCTCTTTATACTAGGTCTAGATAGCTATTACTAGATCTTTATAATTTTTAATAGTCTTAAGTATATATAAGTATTACTCTCTAGAATTAAGTACTAGTAAGTAGTATATTATATAAGCTACTAGACTTGCTCTAAACTTTTAATTAATTCTATAGTTAAAGTAGATAAAATAAAAAATTAAAATATATTAAAAATATTTTTACTAGTTCTTAATAAAATCTATACTTGTAAGATAATAATTAAGTCTATTTACTTATTTAAAATATATATTAGTAACTATTATCTTGATACTAGATTTATATATATAATTCTAGTAAAAAGTATTATCTCTAATTTTCTTAACTAATAAAAACAGACTTAAAAAGATATAATAATAGATATTACTAGAGTTCTTATTAGTAAAGATTTAAACTAGTATAATTATTAAAATATATTAGTAACTATAAGCTTCTAGAGTAAACTAGTACTTACTAGATTCTAGTATTTTACTTACTATAACTATTATAACTTTATTAATATCTCTAGTAATATACTTGAATATTATATTATATTAAAAATATTTAGATTCTAGTAGTAGCTTTACTTGCTTACTAGTAAAATATATAATTTATAGATTTATACTATTATTATAAATCTTCTAGATATATACTTTATAATAATTTAGCTATTTATAAATAAGATATTAATAGACTATAACTATAATAATAATAGTTAGTAGCTATTAAAAATTATTAAGATATATTAGAATATCTACTATCAAGACTAGTCCAGAATAGATTATAAAGATAAATACTTTTTATAATCTAAGCTTAAATCTAGTCTTTATTATTAAGAGATAAATATATCTAGATAAAAGTATTAACTTCTATTTAATCTAGATATTATTTAATAATACTACTATATAAAAAATAGTCTATATTTTATTAGTATCTAATTACTATTATATAGAACTAATTCTTACTAGTTATTAATAAGTATTAATTAAACTTCTAGATTAGATATATAATCTATTTCTTAATCTTATATAGTATTTTTATTATTAATAAAGATAGATAAGAATAGATATTATAGCTTGTAATAATTATAAATAATATAAATTAAAGATCTATTAAATAGATCTAGTAGAACTTTACTAAGTATTATACTATTTTAATTTATTTAATAGCTTTATAAACTTCTAGTTATATATAGTTAGTTATAATTATTACTATTAATATTTAGTATTTACTATAATTTCTCTATTTAGAAGTAACTAGTAATAGCTAGAAATAGCTAATAGTTACTATATATAAATAGATAGTCTCTCTCTAGCATAGTCTACTAAGATAAATTATATTAATATTTAGTATATTTAGAATAATCTAGAAGTAGTAACTATATTTATTATCTAAAAAATACTGATTATAATTAATAAAATATTAGTTCTATTACTAATTAGCAGTTATATCTAGTAAAGTTTATAAGTTATTAGACTTATATAATAGATTATTCTAAGCTTTAGATATAGATTTAGGCAGTTAATACTATATACTCTCTATAGACCTGTTAGATATAACTTGTAAAGTTACTAGATCTAATACTATAATAAAGTCTAAAATAAAATAGTAAATAAATAATTTCTATCTATAACTAATTCTGCTTAATCTGCTATAGTAGATTAATAGTAATTTTTATATAATTATAATTTTTTCTAATTTTATCTAGTATTTTTTAGCATGTCTTTATATCTAAGTATATAAACTTTTATAGCTTATACTCTATATTTATAAGAATTAATAATAATATCTAGTCTTAAGACTAGCTTATAGCTAAATTATCTTTACTATATTAGATCTAGAAAGAATTAGTAATATCTAAAAGCTTATAAATCTCTTAATTTTTACTTATCTTAAAATATAGTAGTTAGGCCTCTATCTTAGAAAAATAAGAGATATTAATTATATATATATAGCTATTCTAATAAGACTTAAAAAATTCTAGAATAACTAAACTATACTAGATATAGATAGCTTCTAGTAATAGCTAGCTTTTAAAGTTAGCTATAATAACTAATTATTAAATATTATTAAAAATTATTAGCAGCTGCTGAAAACTATTATTAGCTACTATTAATATATTAAGTTATAGTAACTAAAGATTATAAAAATCTTATATTATCTAGTTAAAATTAGGATCTAAAGGATTCTAGTCCTAGTTAGATTATACTATATCTTAATATAACTACTTTATATTAATATAATAAATAATAAGAATATAGAAGAAAATAATAAGCAATTATAGATTTATAGTAAAAGTAGTAAGATATTTACTTTATTTAATATACTTCTAGTATTATTATTCCCTTATAGATATACTAGTAAAAGATATATAGCTACTACTATTAGTATCTAGTAGCAGGTAGGTTATCTTAAATTACTAGTAGCTACCAGTTATGACCAGATCTATATTATATACTTAAGCAGGTATTCAAGCAGGTGCTTTAGCAGGTACTTAAGCAGGTATTTTAGCAGATACTTAAGCAGGTACTTTAGCAGGCACTTAAGTAGCTGCTCAAGGCACTTACTAGTAGCTACCAGTCATGACTAGATCTATATTATATACCTTGAGCAGGTGCTCAAGCAGGTACTTTAGCAGCTACTCAAGGCACTTGCTAGTAGCTACCAGTTATAACTAGATCTATATTATGCACCTTGAGCAGGTGCTTGAGCAGGTACTTTAGTAGATATTTTAGCAGGTACTCAACCAGGTGCTTGCTGGTAGCTACTAATATAGATTAAATATATATAGTATACTCTAGCAGGTACTTTAGCAGGTACTTTAGCAGGTACTTTAGCAGGCACTTTAGCAGGTGCTTTAGCAGGCACTCAAGCAGGCACTCAAGCAGGTGCTTTAGTAGGCACTTTTACAGGCACTTGCTGGTAGCTACTAGTCAGGACCAGATCTATACAGTATATTAAAATATATTATCAAATATTTTTATATATAATAAAGTATATATTTTATTAGATTATTTATTTCTAGTAATTTCTATAAGTTTATAGAAGTACTAGCAAAACTAGTAAGAATTAATTTAAATTATAAACTTTATAAAATAAATTATCTGTATATATCTGTAACTAAATTATATTATACTATATTTTTAGGGGCTACTAGTAGCTTATAGTAGCTACTAGCAGCTACCCGTCAAAAAAACCTGACCTGGTGACCTGGCAAGCGACGACCCGGATTGGCGCTGTGGGATGGTGAAAGTGATTCCTTCTGCGGATGCCGGAAGACAGGACTTTGTGATTTTGACGCGTATACTTTTCACAGGAAGATTCCAATTACTGTAGGCAATAATTTGTCAGTCCGGTACAAGTGTACCTAAGCTGCGGGATTCTCGTATCATGTTGCTCATGGCCTGCGTTGATTGAGACTGGACCATGACCACCTCGGGCCTCTCACCGCCTTTGATCATGACATTATTCTGCCGCAAGAAAAACGATTTTCTTCATCTCGGTCAGTGCCCGATAGCTACAATCTGTAACGACACCGATTATTCAGAATTGATTTTGGAGTTCACTCAGAATTCCGACTAAACAAGATGGCGACAAGTGCGACAGCTCCAGCTCAAAATCCCACAGTGCCGTCCCTCTCACTCCCTCCCTCACAGTTCGCCCGGCTCCAACCTCACGCCTACCTCCTCGCCCACCTCTCACCCCCCGCATCCAGTCAACAACCCTCAATCAGAGCCAATGGCCGCGCCCCTTCCCAGTTCCGCGTCACTTCCGCAAACACCGGCTCCTTAACTCACACCAATGGAAGCGCAGTGGTACGAGTCGGCGATACCACGGCCGTATGCGGCGTCAAGGCGGAGATCCTACACACAGAAGATATTGCCTCCTGGAGCGTTTCACACTCATCCTCTACATCCAGTAAGCGGCGGAAATTGACAAATCCAACTGCGAAACCTGGTGAAGACCGCGAAGACGGCTCGACAGAAGCCGATGGCGACGAGAACTCCTACATTGAAGACTTCAACTTGCTCGTACCGAATCTTTCCCTGAGCACTGGCTGCGCGCCTGGATTTATCCCCGGTGCGCCCCCTTCTGCGCTTGCACAGTCTCTATCCCACCAGATCCTCTCTTTATTGCATACCACTCGTCTAGTCCGTGCGGAAGACCTGCAAATATGGTACGAACAGCCAAATCTCGGAGCAGAAGAGCTAGAGCGCCATAACGAGAGCGAACAAATGGATGTGGATACTGAGCAGGAAGGGCCGAATGAAGCTGCCCTGCACGCTCGTGAGATCAAGGCATTTTGGGTGCTTTACATAGACATAATGATTATCTCCCTTGCAGGAAACCCATTCGACGCCGCCTGGACAGCCGTTCTAGCTGCTCTCCAGGATACAAAGCTGCCGCGTGCATGGTGGGACGTCGACAATGAGACAGTCGTGTGCTCGGATCTCGTTTCAGAGGCTCGCAGCTTATCCTTACGGGGGTTGCCTGTTGCTAGCTCCTTCTGCGTTTTTGAGGCTGATGCCGCTGCCGGGTGGCGGGCTGTTATTATTCCGGATGCTGAAGAGGAGAGGAAGTTGGCGGAGGATGAGCGGAAGGGTATTCAGCGTAGATGGATTCTGGCTGATCCGGATGGCTACGAAGAAGGATTAAGCCAGGAGCAAGTCTGCCTTGTCGTGGATAAGAAGCAAGGCGGGGATGGGAAGGTATCTATTGTGAAAATGGAAAAGAATGGCGGACTCGCCGTAGATAGGAAAGAGCTGAAGCAATTAGTCGAGCTGTCCGCCCGGAGATGGGAGGACATTGACCAGATTCTCAGCGGATGCTGAGAGGGCAGCGCGCATTGAATATGAACTTAAAAGAGATACCATTTTAAATGCACAGTTGTCCCCTCCTGTCCGCAATGACCTCATATCTTTGCCTAGTAACCCGCTAAAACCTCAAACGCCGATTCTGCTATCCAAGTTGCATTAACAGAATGCCGATGCCTTTACTGAGTCTTCGCAGCAGCAGCCAGGTTCCTTGGGCTTCGTCGCCGTCTCTTAGCCGGAGGCTCATTTTCCTGTTCGCCAACACCGACGTAAGACAGGCTTCCGTCGTCAACCGCCGCCTTAACAGCTCCGGCTAGGCCTTCGGTCTGAGGCTTCTCCGATCCAGTCTTTCGAGGGACAAAGATGGAAACTGAAAACAAGTCCAAGTCATTGGACTCAGCTTTGTCATCTGTCTGGGACTTGGCGTTGTTCTTGCTTACATTGCTGGCACTGCTGCCCTTACCCGCTGGTACTGGGTCATTCTCGGATGTCTTGTCTGTCTCCTGAGAGCCCGTGGTTTCATTGTGCTTGGAGAATATGCGAGCGAAGAGACCACGGCCGTTGTTTGGAGAGTTCGCCTTACTTTTTTCGTCTTTCATGTCCTCGTCCTCCCTAGTATCTTCGGCGTCTTCCTCCGCATCGCTGTATTCCCACATTTCGCGTACTTGACCCTTGACTAGAGCAGTCCCCCATAAAGAGATTAAGATGCCAGGAACCAGATACAAAAGAGCCGGTTGTGGGTGGTCGAATATCTGCATAACCGCAAGCGTGGTGATCATTCCGAAGGTGTATCCAACAAGGCTAGCTTTGAAGTATGTTTTTGGAAAGGAACGGGCGTTGCGATACGGGAGCTCCAAATCGGGTTCGTTTGATTTGACTGATGGTGCCCAGAAGCGCTCGCCCCATCCGCCCGTTGCGGATTGATAGACCGGCTTGACAAAGCCGGAAGATAAGCCTTGCGTCCGGGCTTTCATCATGCCTTTCTGCTTGTAGTACAGATAAAGGTCGAATCTGAGGGCCAGTCCCACCATCATTCCAGGTATGATAATGTCACCTAGGCCTAGCATGGCAAGAGAAACTGTATCAGGAGCCTCAGTGGGAGCAGGGGGGCGAGGGAACAGCAGCTTGATTGGGACGTCCAATTTCTTCGCAACGGTTACCATCAACGGCGTAAAGTAAACAAAGTATATGTCGTAGAAGAATAGCGAGCTGAGAATGAGAGAGCCGGTGAAGAACGTAGATGGGGACATCAGCTGTAATGTGCCGTAAGAGAAGGAGAAGCCCAAAAAGTTAGTCAACCACCATGGTTTTGAGACGAATGTGAAATATGCCACTGCTGGTAGAGCCAGAAAGCCACTCAATATTTCCAGCATGCCCAGCGGGCATTCAAGATGGAGAACGCGGCGTATATGGATCCGGAGCTTGGCTCGCCAGTACAGAATCTCACGGCAGATCCAGAGAGCATCTATGGCAATTTTTGGTAAGGGAATCCGGGAAAGGATTCCTGGTAGAGGCGATCGCCGTACTTCGACGTCTTCCATGGTAGTTGGGCTATGCACAACAGCAAAGATACGCTCAGACGGCCTGGGTTTCCAGGTTTGGCCGCCGCGCGAATACTTGCGCGGGAATACAAACGATCTCAATACCGAGAGGGCATCTTTGACGAATGCCAGAGCGAAGAAAATACCCATCTGGGAGAAATAAAAGCCAAGGATCTTGTTCAACGCGTCGGCTCCCATCCACTTGATCACCAAATACAAACCCCCAAGTGTGCAACCAGCCGTCAATGGAAACACTAAAGCGTCGCTGGGCGCGAGGCCTTCCATCTTCTGATCGTCTCGGCCTTCTTCGTCTTCATCCTCGTCATCCAAGTCGTTCTCGGCATCTTTGTCAGAGTCTTTGGCAGGTTTGGCAGCAGAGGGTGGCCGTGAGAGTGATGCATGCGCTCCGATATAAAGTGGGAATAAAGCAGAGACGATTACATGACCATAAGTTGGCAAAAGCGGTCTGATGAGGTCGAACTGATAAAGCGCCTGGCCCAAGAGCTCTGCCAGTGGACTGACCTCATCCATTACAATGTTGACAGCTTGACTACCGGCTGAGCAAGCTGAACTATGCAGTCCTCGCAAAGAAGAAGAGTGGCTGTGGTCTCTGTAAGAAAATTATGTTGGTTCCGTGGTCGAGAGGAGGAAGAAATTGTCAGTCCAGGCGCTTGTGTTTGTTGAAGGAACCCATTTTTATTGTCCAGGACATTTGATGCCAAGACAACCTCCAGCTCCGCTCGGACTCAAACTCAACTGCGCTCGGCCAACCTGGGCTTATGACCTAGATACTCGACCAATAATCCCAGATAATTTCTTGCTATGGCGACAGACGTGGCCTTTGACACGAGTATGGTGAGTTGTTCTGTCTGGCGCTGGAATCTACACTAACCTACTCAGGGCTCGTTCACTGTAGAGCTCTACAATTCCCATGCGCCCAAGGTCAGTCAGAGTCCCCAACAGCACTCAGCGCTCAACGTGTATTCCACTAACATCAGTGCGGCTTCATAGACTTGCAAAAACTTTGCGACACTCGCGCAGCGCGGATACTACAATAATGTCATTTTCCACCGGATAATTCCCAACTTCATGGTACAGACCGGCGATCCCACCGGCACTGGGAGAGGAGGAAGCTCGATCTACGGCGAAAAGTTCGAGGACGAAATCCGCTCAGACTTGAAACATACCGGCGCGGGGGTTTTGAGCATGGCTAACAGCGGACCAAATACCAATGGTAGTCAGTTCTTCATTACATTGGCTCCGACTCCTTGGCTCGATGGGAAGCACACCATCTTTGGTCGGGTGAAGAGTGGGATGAGAGTGATTCAGCGCATGGGGCTTGTCAAGACAAACGGTGAAGACAGGCCAGTGGACGAGGTCAAGATCATCCGCGCAAGAATTGTGGAAGAAGGGAGCGAAGAGTGAGCGAAGCTGCAACGCCTTGGCACTCAGGTACCGAGTTTGAGGGCGATTCGCAAGCTGTTAACGCATCCTTCCACTCAAGGCGAAAGACAGAATGTGGTCATCAGCTGAAGACGAACAGGCCTTGGCCACCTCCGCATCATCGTACGTCTCAATCGGGATTCCTCCAGAGATCCGCGTCCGACGAGCGACGTACAGAATCCGTTCGCAAGGACATTTCCTCGGTAACCTGAACTCTACATAATACTGAGTACATACACAACCACTGTCTCACGAGAGGCTATAGACTTGGTAGCTGTTAGAAAGGACGGCCTACGATAGGAATGTATCACTACAAACGAACCGCTTCCATCAGATGTAACCATCCAGAGCAGCAGATACAGAGTGACAAGTCTTCTCTACCACTCCTTACATAACAAAACCAATGAAGGCTTGTTTTGAGAGACAAACTGCTACGGAGGTGCAGGCAGCCTGGCTGTGCAAAGCACAAGGAGTGATGTGGAAGAGAAAACGTTCTTGCGCTGAGAGAGAAATCTCAAGTACGGAGCGGGCCTAGGTTAACCTAACCGTATTTAGGATAGCGCATGTTGAACCTTGAAGCTTCCAGTACCTTATGTCCAAGCTCTTCAGACCAGGGGAAGCTCGTCCACCGCAAGTAGCAGTATCTATGCTCGATCCGGAGGCTCGGGTAGGTACATATCAATGGACTTGTCTTCAAGGACTAGTATTTTGGTGTCCTGTTGACCTCGCTGCCCCTCATTCGAACTTGACCCGAAACTCGTCAAGCTAGATACATCACGTGATATCGCGGGCCCATTTTGAATTTCTTCGGTGCGGTTCGGCTTCTCTTCTTTCCTTCCCACAGCATTTTCGCTCAGCGGACGAACGACCTCAATCACCACAAATGGGTCGTCGGTTCTCCGAAGGGCGTCCACTATCTAACCAACCGACGTGATGGTAGTTGGGACCACACACACTATACCCTAACCATACAGCTCTGATTCCAAGCAGACGCCGGTAAAATGGAGTCGTTGACGGAAACCCAGTGGGATGTAACAATATCTGGCACGGGGATCGCACAGTCTCTGCTGGCTTTGTGAGTTCATGCTTCCAATGTGTTCTATATCTGGAGTCGAGTACTAACTTGCAATCAGGGCGCTTTCTCGGTCAGGTAAAAAGGTCCTCCATGTTGACAGGAATCCTTACTACGGGGGTGCGGAAGCTGCCCTAAGTCTGCAGGAGGCCGAGGATTGGGTTACCAAGGTCAATCAAGGTGTGAATCTTTCCCTCTTTCGTAATCCGGCATTCGCTGACGTCGATCTTGATAAGCTAGAGGCCTCACTGTTTCCGTTTAAAGATGCTACTATCTTTTCTGAGCCCGGATCTGTACTATCATCGAGAGCGTATACGCTGTCCTTATCACCACAGCTTATATATTCCAGATCTCAACTGCTGCCAACCCTGGTATCCTCGAGGGTTTATCGACAGCTTGAATTTCAGGCAGTCGGTAGTTGGTGGATATACAAGCCAACAGCCAACCGGGATGAGGAACTATACAGGGTTCCAAGCAGCCGCGAGGATGTCTTTGCCGATGATGCCATCAGCATGAAATCAAAGAGGACACTCATGAGATTTCTTCGCAATCTGAGTCAGAGCCAAGCGAACCAGGAATCAGATCAAGCACCCGCTCTTGAGGAGGAAGCTCTGTCCAAGCCTCTCCCCGAGTACCTCTCTTCCAAGTTCCAGGTTACACCTGAACTATATGACCCTCTGCTTTCTCTTTCCCTGTCACAGGCTCCTCCTCAGAAGACCGTAGCCAGATATGCTGTTCCCCGCATTCAGAGGCATTTGACGTCCATTGGGGTGTTTGGCCCGGGGTTCGGTAGTGTCTTGGTAAAATGGGGTGGAGGATCGGAAATCTCTCAAGTGGGCTGTCGGGCACTTGCTGTTGGTGGCGGCATATACGTCTTGAACTCTGGAGTCAAGTCGTTGGATCAAGTCGAGCAACCCGACGAGAATTCACGCATTCAGTTGCAATTAATAAGCGGTGAAATAATCACGAGCAAATATGTGGTTGGCTCCGACTGGGATCTCCCTGGGCAGTTGTCTTCAGGTGATTATGATAGCGTCTCGCGGTCGATCACTATTGTCTCATCTCCGTTGGATGGCCTGTTCCCTGTCACAGCAGAAGGCGGCCCGGTCCCGGCGGGGGCCGTTGTGGTATTCCCGGCGCTTTCTCTTGGTCTTACCGACGACTCTCCGCCGGTCTATATATTCGTACACTCGAGCGAAACTGCCGAGTGTCCCTCAGGTCAAAGTAGGTCCCACTCAATCTCTGTTTCTGTTCTGTTTTTCCTTATGATGACTTTCTTCAAAACTTATCTACATTGCCTGAGTTCGCATTGATGAGAATTTCACGAAACTGATCATGGAGCTTGACGTTACGAGTTAAATCGCTATGTTTTTTCATGCTGGTTCCATACTAACCTTGTGCAACAGGCGTTCTCTATGGCAGCGTCAGCGTCCCAGATCAACAAGGTCAATCTCTGATTGACACTGCTATTGAAAAGCTGCTCAAATCTAATGCAGCGCCGGATGCCAAAATCCTGTGGAGCCTGCGTTACACGCAACTAGGACGGGCCGCTGATTGTGACACACGCGCCGCTAATGCTGTGTCGGGCAATGTCGTCCGCTTCCCTCCTCCAAGCCTGGACCTTTCATTTGACGATTCCGTTATTGACCTGGTTAAGGACGCTTGGACCATGATAATGGGAGATGAAGCTAACCCGGGAGATTTCATGGCGTTCGCGGACCGGGAGTCGTATGATGATGAGGAATGATCTGACATAGACTCTGCATAGTTGCGCCCGTAGATATTCTCTCGTGTCATTGTATTGCGGGCAATCAATGGCAATGATCTTAATGAAATCATGATATTCATTCTCACTTTTGCTTTCCCTGCTCTTCAATTCTCGACGGCATATTATAGGTGCCCTGTCCTACCTAAGCGATTATATATTAAATCACAGCTAGCCAAGTCAAGCCACTGTGGCTCTCCATGCAGACGCTGACACAAAAATCAAAGAGCACTACCTTATCATGTAGCATCCTGCAGTGCATGTGTAGATAGCTGGAGATCCATATACTAAGTCCAAGTTGGACCTGGATGTTCCCTGCAACTTGAAGAGATCAATCCTCAGGCTGGACCTCAAATGGCTTCTTCCCTCTCAACCCCCCTAGAACCTCTTCTTCTAGATCATGGCGTGCCTAATAATGAACGATCCCTTCCCCGACAGCAACGACTGAACTGGTCCCCTATAGTGTAGGGTCACGTAGTTAGGCAGGTATCTACTTCAACCAGACTCCTCCGTGCCTGCCTAGACTAGTGTTTCATATCGACGAGACGTGGACCGAGATTGTTGAGGACATGCGCCGATTCAGTTCAGCCGGGACATGTTCTCCAACTCATCCTGAGGCACCCTTAATATACAAGGTAGTTTTTATTTGACGTGTTGCGTTGGCCCTGGAAAAACTATCAGAAGTGTGCAACCGCGTGCATTGTCTAGTCTGGTAGATCCTATATATCTGAGACGCGAATTGAGGTCCCCTGGCCGTGCTTCATTCGGTAAATTGATACAGACTTGGCTGGATGACCTCGTGTGTATATCTATACGCGTATGGGGGGTGATTCTAGTAAATCCTGTAAGGTTGTTTGAATGGCTAGGGGCTTGGGGAAGAGGGTAGGATTCAATGTTTCGACCTTTCATTTTGGAAGAGAGACCCGGCTACTCCTGTGGCTGCAAACGTATGATGAATAAGGATCTGAGTGTCCTCGACAGGGGGAGTGCGCCTGAGTCCTTGATTGGCTCAATATAGTTATATTTCACCGCGCTTGGGGTCCAGTGCTACTTGTGTCCGAGTCAGCATGTTATTTTTTGGGAGCCAGAGAACGTGTCGACAGGAGGAAGGCATGCATGGACCAGGCTCCTGAGTCCTCGCTGCTCATACACCGATGCCGATACAAGTTTCTAGGTGCAACGTTGATAGTAAGGTACGTAGTTTACCTCTCAGGTAAAGCGTACGAGGAATCAGGGTCCGCCTTGGCATCCTTTCGGACCGTTTTCCGGCCGTTAGATTAAGATAGTGCGATGATGGGCATCTTTCCGTGCGTTGAAGTAAGTATAGTATAGTCAGATCAATTCCTAGCAAAGTACCTTATTATTGGCGCTTCCCAAATGCATTCTACCGCTATGCCTTGCGGGACTTGAATCTCGGGAACTCTGGAGATCCAGATGCTCCTCACCTTCTATTGCGGCGACTGGAAGAGTTGAAGCAGATGGTGAAACAGATACCCCGGAGTATGGAGTACTCCGCACTGTCCCATCAGCAATTCAGCAATCGACCATCGATGGAATGATTATTAATGCAGAAGCCTCTGTACGTAACCCCTTGACGATGTCTCGATCTGATAGGACGGTTACGTATGTGGCTCTGACATACAAAATTAGATCACTTGTCTCGATTTCAAGGTTTCTGATGTGACTTGCGCGTCTATAAAGCTGAACCGTGTTGATCACCTCCACTCCGGCAGGGCGCCACTTGGCACCAGGTTCCAATTGCCCTCTGAGGCTGAGAGCTTACAAGTCAAGTGCCACTCGTCTTCAAGACGTGAAAAGTGAAAACAGGTGATCCCAGGCCTCAAAAAGCCACGTTTGATGGCAATGAGCGCTGAGTTGAGTGCAATGACAACGAGATGGAATAAATAGGAGTAGTGGCACAGCATCCGATGCAAGAAGGGCGGAAGCTGAGGTCGGACCATACTCCGTAGATACCTACAGTAAACCTGACCTCAGCCTTTTCCGTGGATCATTGAATTTGTATTTGTAACGCCGTTCCTGAAAGCTAATGATGCGACAGCAGCTTGCGACGACATCATGGATAATAACATGATTGGCTCCGGGAGAGTCAGTCAACCAAGATTCAAAGCTTGTAAGGTGACGAATTTGGCCCGAGTCCAGCGGCCCCAGCCTCTTCTCAAGTTCATTATCATTACCTATCATTATTATTATTTTATTATTATTATTTAACCGTCTCAGGAGAGACGCCATGCATGGGACACGCGGCCCGTGGGGCTTTTCAGAAGTGAACCTTGCAAAGGAGAGGAAGTCAAGAGGCTTCTCAGGCGGTGAGCGCTGACTGGCCACAATCCGACGGGAGGAGACGCTGATCTGATTGCATCCGGCTCGATACTACTAATCTTCCAATTTTATCCAATTTTTGTACCCAGGGTTTCACTCCAGCTGTCTGCGGCCGGAGTAGGACAGTACTGTAGTACTCCAGCTAGTACTAGTAGTAGACTGCATCTACGAACTGCGATGTATTTACTGATGATGCCATCTGCTTCAGACTTGCTCTGAATCCGGATGAGAACCTAAAATAGAACTTTGAAAAGACTGTCACAGTGTCACTGGAACATTTCGCAGCGCCACAAGCAAATTGTGCTTCTTAGCAGATGGATGCGATCCTAACTTCCTAACTATGGGCTTGTTCACAACCCCCACCCCACCGCCTTTTGAATGCAAATTACGCCATTTACTGTATTAAAATATCATGATCAGCGGCGGTTTGAGGATTGGGATGAAACATCGACATTTCTGAGTCGTAGTCACATGCCTGCCTTCGTTGATCTTGATAGGAAGGCTTACGGGCGGGAAAGCATTAATATTGGGTTTTAGGAATGGATTATATAGTTATATAGTACTAGTATCTTCTTGCGATTACTCTTGCTATATACCCTTGTTAGGTATATTACATATCGAAATCGATGCATGGTCGCAGTCTTGGAGGATCAGGAGGAGGTTGGGGCCAACCTGCACTGCAGCCGTCAACAGCTGACACTACTAGGTTCTCTGCGATGGCAGACTGGATCGACAGAGACACGGTCGATGTTTATTGAAGCTTTTAAAAAGGAATTGGCCAGTCCTCGGCATGCATCCGGACATTCATAGTCCATATTCGGCCACTGCGAGGTTCTGCACCTAGGTAGTCTAAGTTACGCTTGAGAGCGACCACCAAATGATGGCAAGGGTCCACGTCCGACCGAAAATTACCACAATCGTCGACCTCGATCTCAGGGCTGAAACAGTCTGCACAAGGGGAATCGTGAAAGGCTGGTTGGTGTAAGTAGTATCTATCTAGGTACGGAGTAGAGCTTGCGCAGTTGTGGACTCAGGGCCGCACCCACCCTTTACCTTGGAACCAACATTCTTCGTCCCTGATCGGCAGCAACAACGTAGCCACTGCAGAAGGTAACCCCCTGCTCACTTTTCCCTGGGTACGTGTCAGTGTTCACGGCATACATAAGTATAATGACAGTAGTAATAAGAAGCAGAAGAAGAACAAATAGCGTCAATATAAGATTCTTTTCTAACTTTGTTTCTTCTGCTTTCTGTATGACTCCTAGTACTTGAAAAACTTCAGGGATATTCTTCCGTCCCCAACCAACCTTCCAGAAGCTCACCTGCAGAACCCTCCAGCTGCCCATGTCCGGTGCTTAAAATTACAGCCAGCCAGAAATAATTGCAGATTGCGTTACCAAGCAACTGGGGCCCGTGGACGACTTTCCGCTTTTTAACTCGGGATTCACCTTTTCAGCATCGACGGATTCCGGACTTCCTCCCAGCTTGTCTCCTCCTCAGCGTCCTTCCTCTGTCCATTTCTTTCCCTTTCTTCCACCTCGCTCCCTTTTCTTTATTTTCCCCCCTAGACTTCGGCGACTCGAGACGCGACATTCGGTCCTCTTATCCGTCCAGCTATACTTCCTCGAACGCCCTGGGCGTCCGTCCCGCTGTTCCTTTGCCTCTCCCACTTCCCCCTGGATTTTTTGTCCCGCGCGGCTCGACCTGTTCACCTCGCAGAGGCAAAATATTCTCTGTGAACGAGAGCGAACTTCGAGGCCGACAGTCCTTCGTTGACAGTCACTTTTGGCGAAATCCTTGCCATATCCATTCGTTTCATCATCTTGCCCTCGGCTTGTTTTCCCTTTTCCTGGTACACCGTATCGGCTGTGATAACGAATCCCCTGAGCGCTTCGATTTTCCCCGGTCGAATGATCCCGCGATACCACGGACTATAATCCGGTTTTGATTCTCTTTTCGACTACTTAATAACCAAACGCTTTTCCCATGTTGAAGAACAATTATAATAATACGCCCAAAATGCCGACTTTTCGCCTGAAAACGGTCTTCCCCCTCGTTGCTCTGCTCTCGATAGGGCTCTTCTTCTGGTGCATGGAACGCTACGACCGTGAATCCCTCCTTCGCTTCAAACACCCCGTTGATCGGGTCACCACCTCCGGTGCGACGACACAGATTCAGCTCGAGACGACGCCGCCCGTCGCGAAGCAATGTGAGGTGGAAAATATTATGCCACCTTTGCCGTTCAACGAATGGCTCCTACGCAAGAACTACACCCGCGCCTACTTCCGCCCCAACTTCCTGCCCCCCAAGACCGAATTCAAGAGTCTGGAGGATGTCCCCGTCCCCGTACTTCCGCCCATGACCGTCCTCGAGCGTGGTATGGTTATCTCGCCTGATAACAAGCAAGATGCCATGGCTTGCCCCCCGATCATCGACGTGGACGTCGCTGCCGACCATGATATTGATGAGACGGATAAGCTGCTGTTCGGCCTGGCCACCTCCGCCGATCGCTTGGACCGCTTGCTTCCTTCTCTGCTTTATTCTTATGGAAACACCAAAGCCGGTATCATTGTTCTAGTACCAAACTCCGACGACGATATTGCCAAGCAAGAGACCTACTTCCGAAACCGTGGTCTCGACCTGACCCTAATCAAGTCTCCTCTCGACTTCACTTCTCGTTATTTCGGTCTCGTCCAGGCTTTCGCTGAAACCATTCGAACCAAGCGTCCCCAGACCAAGTGGGTCAGCTTCATCGACGACGATACCTACTTTCTCTCCCTGCCAACCATTGCCGAAGAATTGAAACTATTCGACCCGAGCAAGAAGCACTATATCGGTGCCCTTTCGGAGGCCAGCTGGCAAATTGATACCTTTGGCCACATCGCCTTCGGAGGAGCTGGTGTGTTTGTTTCTAAACCTCTACTTGATGTTCTCGAGGAGCACTACGACGATTGCCAGGCCTGGGGTGAGCAGCCCGGCGACCAGAAGCTTGGTCAATGTATCCAGAGATTTGGTGATACCCCTCTCACCCTCTGGCCCTCCCTGTACCAGATGGACATGCAGGGCGATGTCGACGGTGTTTACGAATCTGGCCGGAGGATCGAGTCTCTCCACCACTGGAACAGCTGGTATACCAAGGACGTTGTGAAGATGAGCGCTGTGGGAGCTGCTGCAGGTCGCCGATCCGTCCTTCGACGCTGGGTTTTCGACCAGGAGGAGATTATTAACAACGCCACCGGAAAGTCTGTCCGGACGTTCTGGGTCTTCACCAACGGTTACTCACTCGTCAAATACACATACGATGAGAACACGCCTGACGATGCCATTAACTTCGACCACACAGAAAAGACCTGGGAGGAAGACCCGCGCGGTTTTGAAGCTCGTCTGGGACCTTTACGGCCTAAAGACCATCCAGGCGTTATCAAAGACAGGTGGCTCCTGCGGGAGGCTTTCATCGTTGGCGACAATGTTCACCAATGGTATGTCCGTGAGGAAGATGAAGGCCACAGCGTGATCGAAATTGTTTGGCTTGGCCCCAAGGGTGGTGGTGGTGCCGGTATCAGAGATTTTGGTGTCAACATCCGCCAATAACAATACCCTGGAGCGATACCGGGGCTGGACCCTTGGATCTCTGAAGGACTTCCATTTCTTGCACATTATTTACATTCTTTGCTCACCCTTTTTTTTTCTCGACTCTTAATATGTTTTCCTTTTCCACCAACCACGAAGACGGACGACATCTATGAAGTGGCAGGAAATGGGCGTCGTCTTCGGTGCAAGTATCATGGACATGCGCATTTTTCGATTGGCTATTACTCGGCGTTGTTTTGGCGAATACGATGGCGCAATCGAAGATCGGAATCTGGTGGTTTCCAGCGACGAGCATTTCTTGCGTGCCTCTATTCTCGCGAGTGACCTTTCCGTGCCTGCCGTTTACTTCGGGGGAGGAGTTGCTTCCTCGATGCATATGTAAAAATAGAATTTGCTTGGTCTGACGCCTATGTCATTATCAAACAATATCACGAGTTTAAGTCTAGATTCTAGTCGGTATACCGCTTGCTGCCGGTAGCTAGTACCTATGAAACCTTCGAAAACAACCTGAGAATCCCATTGGATCTCTCTCGCGTTGACTCCGAACCGGTTAAACCCTTGAAGCGATATTTTCATCTTGTATCTTGTCGCGGTCATGGCCCAAACCATACGAATCACTGCATCCTGCATATGCGTACCCAGCGTCCGCCGCAAACATTCTTCAACAACCCGCTTACCCAGCTGATATCTCACGTACGTACCTACTGTAAGACTTTCAAATACCACATGAGCAACATCCACGCTCGGCGCGGACTTGTTCGTCTTCTTCAGCGTTCCATTCGGTCGTTTCCGGTGCTGGACTGGAGACCGGTGTGTGACAGACCGCGGGGAATCACCGGGATGCGGCGAGTCGCGCCTGTCGCGCGGGGGTTTGTTCTATGTTAAGACAAGTCGAGGTTTGGTTTTCTCTTCTCTTGGCTTGGCTTGGCTTGTCTCGTCTCGTCTTGCCGCAATTTGCAGTTGGAAGATGGCATTGAAGTTGCAACCTAGAAGCTATCGTCGCGTCGGGTGCGGGCAGTCGTTTCCGGTTCTATTCTTTGGCGGATACGTGACCTAAGTAGTAGTACTTAGTACCTAGTAGTATAATAGTACGGAGTATTAGGTACCTAGATAGATACCAGTCAAGGTCTGGTTACGGATGCGGATGCGCTGATGGACGGGATGGGATCCGCCGGGAATGCTAGACTCGACTTGACGGCTCTAGCTAGAACTAGAAGTATGTATGGGCTTTTGTATCCAAACGTATTCATTGTATGGCGGGATTGTTGTTGGTTGGATGGATGGGAAGAAATCCTAATGGATCAAGCTATTGTAGCTGTGTCCTTTGGCGGGCTTGTTTGATGTTAAACTTGAAGGTTAGTGTGTGATGATGAATTGGTGGACTAAGGTACTGTAAGTGGTGCTACTGTACATAGTAGGTAGAGAATGGAAGTCGGGGGTCCCAACCTAAGTTGAGGAAGGAAATGCTGACTATGGGTGCAGGAATGCAGATGGAGTGGTGAAGGTGGTGAAGGTGGTGTAGGAGGCTGGGGGATATATATATATATGTATGTATGTATGTATGTATGTATGTATTTATATATGTCGGCTATGTTTTATATCGTTGTGAGGGCTATAGAGTGATGTTCGACGTGCCGGATGCTGGTGGTTGATTTGCCATCGCTCGATCTCCTTGCTATGTTTCTCTTGTCTACCGAATATCAAGAACAGATGAGTGCCGAGAACGGAGTAGTTGCGGGCAGTAGTAGATCAGGAGTTGGGGAGAGGAGTCTAGATATGCAGCCAAGCTCAGCTCAGTGTGGATAGTGTCTTCAATGTCTTGGTATAGACTAAAAACTTGAGTCCGGCGGCACAGCGGCCAGCCCCAGGCCTACGGTCTCCACGATTACGCGCCATATGTACGGAGCACAGCGAGCGAAGTAAGGGCTAAGCTTCCATATAACAGGAAGCCGACCGACAAATGATCTATCGCTATTCACGATTCGCTCATGTATTTCTGAGGTCAGTTCGCAGTCGCACGAGGAACAACACCATCCCTGTACTTGGTTGGTCCGACAGCCCGCTGAAGCATGGGCGAACGCCATAGGGCGGTGGACAGCCCCGACGGGGACATTATATCATTGGCGCAGATATTGACATGGCTGGCGTTATTGGGCGGACTATCGCTGGCTAAATCCCATAGTTGCAAGAGGGGGTGTGCGGGTGGCAGTCACGGCGGCAATGCTGGCGGTAGTCCTCTTAGTCTTACCCATATCAAAACGTTTTGTGTTCGAGGATATGTATCTTGAACAGCTTCATGGTAGTAGATAGCCCTACCTAAGTATATAGTAGGAGTTTCCAAGTTGGGAACTGGGGTATTGGTGCGCCAGATCTAGCCCGTGAGACAGCTAGAGACCACAGCGGAGGAGGCAGATGCCGCCGAAAGCCTGGAAGAGTCCCAAAGTCAGGTACTTTGGTCACCTCGTGGATCGAATAATGTGTTGTCCAGGTCCTGCATTCCTTATCCACTGATCACCCGTTATGCTTTGATTAGATTCGTGCTGCTGTTGCTGTGCTGTTGGAGAGGTTGGTGGTAACTTGGTATGTGAGCTGTTGACTCCACTGTAACTCATGTTATGTGTTCTTCTCGATGGGCTCATCATTCGAGTCCTCTCCAACCCCGTATTCAACAGTAATCAGCTTCCTACTCCAAGCTCGGATTGCGGACTGATCCCCGCTGTTAGATCTCTTTCGGAGTCCATCATGCTGTCTCTGGACTCTCAGGCTGACGGGGGTGGAGGATGGATGATGATCAAAGGATTCCGAACTTGTTGTAGTGGTAATAATGGAGTCTCGTCACTGGGTCAGATCCAATAACAAAATCTGCCAAGGCCGGCTCCCTCGACTGGATGGTCTGGACAAACTTAGTCCCGGCCGAAGTTTACAGCCATCTGGTCACGTTGCTGCTTCCGAAGATTGACCCCAGCTTGATCAGCAAAAAGAAACAAAGAGAAGCAGAACTAATGTGCACAACTACTGCACCAAGCCACAACTGAGCATCAGGGAGCTGGTCTCCTGAGACTGGGAGGGGGTCCAGAAGTGAAGTCACGGTGAAGGTGCTGCCAAGTGGAACCGTGACTCACGTGATCCACCGCCTTCCATTCTGCACCGACACTTTGCCTTCTTCGAACTTCTTCTCCCCCGAAATCCCTCTTTCCTCTTCGTCCTGAACCCAAACCCTGCGAAGTCAAACGCGTTACTCGATTTGGTCATCCTCCCTTCCCCCCCTCAAAAGCATCATTCCTCTTTGGGCATTCGTGTTCGAGTCCCCCAGATAGGTCTGTTCAACTTTTTGTCGACAATTTCTCAGGCAATTCTTCTTGTCGCCTACCAGCCTTTAATCCATCATGGCCGACATCACCGCCGTTGGTGAGGAGAACCCTTCTCCTACCCAGGATGAGCTCCAGCAAGCCGCCGCTGCCAACGGCGCCGCCGACAACCGCGGTACCAAGCGTAATCGCATGAGCGCTGATGATGATGATGATGATGAGGATAAGCCCGGTCGCGAGCGCCGGAAGATCGAGATCAAGTTCATTCAGGATAAGTCGCGTCGCCACATTACCTTCTCCAAGCGGAAGGCGGGTATCATGAAGAAGGTACGTGCTCCCGCAAAGCAATCTCGCTCCTAAGTATACTTCTCTACAGTCATCTGCATTGACAACCGATCGTTCATTGGCAACGATCTGTGCTTTGAGCTATTGTTTTCCATCGCGTTGCCTGCAATAGCTACCGGAACTTCTGCTAACGGTGACGCGGTCGCGTAACAGGCATATGAACTCTCCGTCCTCACAGGCACTCAAGTGCTGCTTCTGGTCGTGTCTGAGACTGGTCTCGTCTACACTTTCACAACTCCCAAGCTTCAGCCATTAGTCACGAAACCCGAAGGGAAGAACCTCATCCAGGTGAGTGTTCTATTGCGGATTCAACCATGATCGAAACTAATATCGCTTAACCGCAGGCCTGCCTTAACGCTCCGGATCCCACCACTAACGAGAACGGTGTCGATGCCCCCGAGGTCCCCGCCGAGAACCCGGAGGATGTGAACCACAACAATGTCAACGCTCAGCAGTCGAATATCCCTCGGCCTGCGGGCATGCATCCTGGTTACATGACAAACGAACAGCAGCAGCAGATGGCTTACTACCAAAATCTTCAGCAACAGCAACAGGCCAGTGGGCAGTACCCTGGAATGCCTGTGGGTAACCGGATGCCGCCGCAACACCAACCCACTGCCTAAATAAAGTCGTACAGCTGCTCGAGGTAACGGAGACGCCTAGAAAGGTGCGCTGCATTCTCTCTAGCTCTCCCCTGCGCAGCTGCGCGTACATCCGGCTTTCACTTGATACCCAGCGAATTGGTTCCTCTGACGATCGTTCCCCTTAACTCCGGTCTTGGTTGTACACCAATGCCAACCATGCATTCCCCATGACCTGTGTATGTCCAGGGCTTTCAGGCTCTGAGTGTTGCAGGACACCGAATATTTAATCTCGGTGTTGGCAACATCGTTCCCCTTGCTATCTATTCTCTTTAATGACGTCTCTTTCCCCTCCCCCCTCCTCTCCCCAACAAAAGGCAAAAAAAAAACCCAGAAAATAGTTAGAAAGCAACATGAGTGGTACAGCCAGGATCGCGATTCATCGGTGCAGCCATGGCGGCCCGACCTGATTCCGACATGATATGATCTGCTCTCCTTATCTCAAATAATTATCTCCTAGACGAGGGGGAAGGTTCGGTGTTTTCGGTGCCCTTTACATCTCCTTTACTGTCCATTACTTACCGGCGAACATGGTTGTCTTTTCAATTCTATAATCTGCGGTTGATCATGCCTCGTTTGTCCCTTACCCAGTTTGCATTTTTTTTCCCTTTATTATCTTACATTGATTACCCCTGTGCGAGGAGGTACCGCCCTCTTTTTGACAACTCGTCTCGATATGTACTGGCTTGCGGGCAAGTGGAAAAGAATAGCTCAGGAAGCAGGAGACGGTTCGTGAAAGAGAGGTGCTTGGGCTCCGCTTCAGGTTGTTTTGATTGTCCCGATATGATACTGGATTCCCTTCCTCAGGTAGAACACGTCATGTATGGTACGGAGAAAATCTGACTTCCCTTACTACTTAACTCCATTCAATCTCTCAACCCTCCCGTAAACACCAGTTGCCATACCACCTGCGTTTCCAGGTACAGGCTTCTCAGGACCAAGGGACCAGATCGGCCTCTTATCTCAAAAGTCTATCCATGACCACTCAACACATGAATGGCCGAATGCCGTATGGGGATCCGGGGAGAGACGTCTCTTGTGGAGCTAATATAAGCTGAGTATGGCGTATAAGCAAAGAAAATAGAATAAGAGCTTCTTTAGATGTTGTATACTGTACATTTCCTTCTTCGGTACGTAGTAGGGCAGGACAGGTCTAAATAAGGGCCCCGGCACGGCACAAAATTAATTCTATTGGACGAAGAGCTCAACAGAGCCTTCTGTCCCCGAAGATAAGAGGTAGGTAGAACAAGGAGGACAAAGATGACCGCCTGGGTCGTGCATGCAGAGCAGGTAGTATCATTGTTGGAATAGAGCGTTAAGGTGACGGAGGTACAGGGCCCGCCTCGGCGTCGTGTGATTCTCGATCTGATTCTCTTCGTCTCCACCTGCCGGTAAGGCGTGCTAGATATTGTAGGCCTGATCTCCAGACGCTCCTCGAGCCTGCGAGGGGTTGTGATGGTTCGGGAGAGGTGTTCTGGGGCGGTGACGGCGTGTGGGGGCCCTCCGGCTGTGAGTGTGGTGTATGGTCTGTGGTACCGTATCCAGGCAGAGTGAGTTCCCTGCTGGCTGTGGTACGGCCCAGTGCGCGCTGTTTGGGAAGAAGAAGGCGACGCTCGGACCCGGAGAAGGACGTCCCTCGGGGCCTCCTGGCTTCTTGTATGGAGTGGGAGAGCCGGCGCGGGCTCCAACCTTGTAGACCTGATGGAATGCGGATAACGCCGCTTTTGCTTCGGGGACGGGTTTGGAGTGGGTCTGCTGAGAAGAAGCGGGATTGGGTAGCCGTGTTGGCTGTCTCGACGTCAGAATCCTCCAGCTCGGCCCATATTGAGGCCGGGTCCATGTTCGATGAGGTGGAGGACCGTTTTGTCATGGTTGCGTATATAGGGAGACTTGGAGCTCGATGACTGGGAGTTCCGCGAAGGGAAAGGGCTGGGCGTAGTAAAGGTTCTCGTTCTCCGAGAATGTCCTCCTCGTCCTCTATTTCAAGACCGTGAGGGGTGCCTGTACGTTCGTCGATAGCCGCCATACCAGGACCTAAGGTGGTCTGCGACGGTCCGACGACCGTCATAGGTGCATGAGTATCAATGTCTTCCAATCGCCATGACAGACATAGAACTCCAGCAAGCAGGACAAAAGTGCCCAGAGCAATTAACCCAGCATGCAGGCTTGTCAACCGGGACATTTGGCGGAAGTATATTAACCCGTCTAGAATAGCGATAATGTTATAGATGCAAAAGACGAACGGATAGAGGATGCTGGTGCTGCAAAGTTTCAGACCGCGATGGAGGTAGTATAACTGTGAGAGGGCAAGTCCAATCATCGAGAGCAGAATTGCCCACGATTGCCAGCGATTGAACTGGTTATGGCGATCCACGATTGTTCGGACCAGTAGCTCCACCGCTGATTTCGCCAGGAGGAGCGAGTGCGCGGAGAGAATGCCGCTGATCAACCCGTAGCATAGCCCACGTATGAGCCGAACGCGGGCGTGTGATATGTTTAGATGAGGTGCGTACGAATTCCGGAGTATACCATGCTTCAACCGAGGGGACGTAAGAAACTTGAGGAGTTTCGATCCGACGAAGATGCTTAGTGAGAGCACAGCCGTTGCCGCCACCCAAAGAATAAAGTTCCGCCCGCGGAGAAGTTTGAGAAGCTGATTAAGGGTATGGGCAGGCTCCCCGATGGCGCCAAAGATCGCTATCAAAACGGCGCCGCCACAGACCAGAATGGTACCGATCAGTGAGTATCGAGTAAAAGCTTCCCCCAGAATTAAGGTAGCGAAGATGGTATTGAACACAAGCCCGGACTGTTGCCGTTAGTAAAAGTTCAAGAAGGAACGCAGTCCGAGAGACTCACTGCTTGGAGTGTCGAGAGCACTGGAAGCGGGAGCGTAGTGATCTGGATTGTACTTCCCACAATGTTCGAAACAACGAACATCAACATTCCCAGCTGCAGCAAATCAGTATGAAGATATCGGATGGTTGTGGCCTTCGTCCATACCTGCCATCTCCGACGCTTGTAGGGGGGTCTTCGCAGCTCGTAAGGGTGCTTCTCGTCTTCTAGGATATGCGACTTGCGCTGGAGAGTTAGACCGATCGCCTGAAGGCTGGCAGAGATCAATCCGACCAGAACCCCAACCTAAACACGAGTGCGCATTAGAAACGGTACCAAGTAGGAGAATTGGTGTACAGAAAGAGAACATACAGCGACACTCCCCTGCGGCGACAGGTCACCAAGATTGCCCATGACGGAATGCCCTCATGCATTGGCGGCAGTGTGGGGAGAATGCAGACTCGAACACCACATACACGTTAGACGGGACGAACACAGGCTGGTCGAGAATAATAAGCCATGTTCGAGTACAGCCAGCGAGGTCCTAGAGTGTGGTATGGAAGAAGGATCAAAAAGCGAGAAATTAAAGGGACGGGATGAAGGAGAGTGATTTCATCTGGATGCGGGCGGGAGCAGCGCCAGTTAAGCCGCCAAGTCATCCCAGAAGCGACTAAGGTGAGTATCCGGTGATGCTCTGCCTCCCGCCCCCCCAACTGCATGTCTGCCTTCTAACCCATCGAACTGGCGCTTTTCCACCACCTCACAATCTCTGGACACCCACGATAGACTAGACAAGGTGACTTTATGACCCCCTCGCGAAAACACCGTCTGACCTCACCACATGCTTCTGTAACGCGGACCCAAAGCTGACCTGTCCAACCTCATCCCAGACACCGAGCTAGACCCGCAACCCAGCTGCCCCTCCCTCCCTTGACATCCTATATCCTCGATCCTTGCTCCGGGCTTGGTGTATTTGCATCACGCCAAGATGTCTCAAAGCCATGCTCTCTCCGACGACCAGGTATGCCGCGACCCGAACGAAGGGACATAAACACATCATTCCCAAGCTCATACAATCCCAATGACCAGGTGGCGGGCGAACTCCGCAAGATGACTGCCTTTATCAGGCAGGAAGCTCTGGAGAAGGCCCGAGAGATCCAGCTCAAGGCCGACGAAGAATTCGCCATCGAGAAATCTAAGCTCGTCCGCCAGGAGACCGCCGCTATCGACACTCTCTACGAGAAGAAGTTCAAGCAGGCCGCCATGTCCCAACAAATTACCCACTCCACGCTCGCGAATCGTACCCGTCTCCGCGTTCTCTCCGCGCGCCAAGAGCTCCTTGACGAACTATTCCAGGAAGCTCGCGGTAAGATTTCCGGAATCGCCGCCAAAGACGCTAAGAAGTACCAGAATGTGTTGAAGGACTTGATTCTGGAGGGGCTGTATGCTCTGAACGAAGCGAACGTGGACGTCCGTGCGAGGAATAAGGACAAAAACGCTATCAAGAAGGCGATTGAGGAGGCCGAGAAGGAATTCAAGGATACTGTCGGTAAGGATGTCACAGTGAACTTGGATGAGGAGGAGCCATTGCCGGATGAGAAGTAAGTTCTACCATACCTCCTTTCACTCCCCGGGATACTAAACTACATGTCTAGCGCCGGCGGTGTTGTCATTATCGGTGGGCAAGGCAAGATTGAGATTAACAACACTTTCGAGGAACGCTTGCGGCTTCTGGAAATTGATGCTCTCCCGGTCGTGAGGGAGATACTGTTCGGCAAGAACGTTAACAGACGATTCCACGACTAGAAGTACCTTGCTCTACCCTCGAATTTAAGCTAGCGCCCTCCTTTAGGTTCCGTCATTTTATCCATGTAACTTTTCATCTGCTTGCCGGGGCTCTGTTTTCCCGAGAGTTATGCCGAGTGATTAAACAGATAACTATACTATATTTACCATTTACCATTTGCCCATTTCAGTACCATAAACTGCAGGCGGCTTTCTTGCAGAAACGTTTACGAGACAAGGGAGAATGGACATTCAGGATATTGAATGTGTATACACACTGACACATTCCCATTTCCGAATCGATGCCAATACGGCCACCATGTCTGACCTTAACCCCCTCAACACACACACCCCCCCTTCAAAACCATTTTCTTTTTTTCTTTTTTTTTTTTTTT
>MU628644.1:0-43308 GCA_025688805.1 Aspergillus egyptiacus
GGGGGGCAGATAAATGACACAGTTCACTAACATATCTGCGCAGGTCAAGATGGCGGACCACCAGCTTAGTTCCGAGCTGCACGCTCAATTGAACACATTGCTCGCCAATGGATCACTGACACCACCGCCCATTCGTATTGTCGGGGACCTCAGTCCGTCGGTGATTGAGGAGACGATGGATATGCATCGCCGAGGCCTCATCTCGGGTGAAAAGTTGATCTTCAGAGGTCTCTCCTAGGAAGGACAGGGGTGGTGATTATACAGACTGCGTATTGCTTATGTACATCATGGTGTAAACATTCTACTCGATAAAGTAGATAGATACCTTGTCCTACAACGGATTCCGAACCAACGGTCTAGGTCCCTAAACCTGACCTGAGGGTATCTGGTGGCGCTGACATATATACAGCATAATCTTAATTCCCTCCAGCTAGCTACTTAGCATAGTTAGGTTTAGCTACCAATCTGCCCTTTACAAACACCACATCACATCAAACAAAAAAAGAAACAAGCAAAATAGGTAGGCACCTAGATACCTTTTCAAGGTAGTAGCACTCAAAACCCCCACTGCCGCAACCAATTCCCCATCAACCCGCCCCCCACCCCCTCCATCGCCGCCATCGTGGGGCTCACCCCGCGCGCCCGCTCAACACTAATCTCCGCCGTCAGGGCCTCGCCGCTCTCCAGGCCCCGAAAGAAGGGCAGGAGCTTCAGCGCCGGCTTCGTCGCCACGTCTTCGTCCGTGGGGTTGGTCATTGCGGCGAGCTCGTCGATCCAGGAGGCCAGACTGACGGGGCGGACGGAGAGATGGGATTGGATTGTTGGGAGGAGGGAGGACCAGGTTGTTCGGTGAGGGTTCATGAGGTGGTAGACTGCGTGGGAGTCGGAGTCGGATTCGGATGGTTTTGAATCGACCTCTGACTGTGAGTTCGTCGAGTTCGAGTTCGAGTTCGAGTCTGAACATGATCTAGAATCAAGAGAAGAAGAAGAAGAAGAAGCAAGCCTCCCCAAACAAATCTCCACGATGATCCTCGCCAAGGTATCAACCGGAACCCAGTCGATCACGCTGCCCCCCAACGAGTCCGGGACTTTACCGAGCGCCTTGGACGTCCGGAGCAGGATGGGCAGCCATTCCGATGGATTCCACATCCCCTTTTCCGTCGTCGGCCCCGCGATCTGTCCGACGCGGAGGACGGTGGTCGGGATCCCCGAGACCTCCGAGGCGGCGGCACACATGCGCTCGCCGATGTACTTGCTCTCGCCGTATCCCTGGGGCAGGACCGAGTCCGGGGAGGGCAATGGGGTTTCAGGGACGCGGGGACCCATTATGTCCGGGTTCCAGGCGCCGATGGTGGAGACGGAGGAGACGAAGGTGAGATGGGCGCGGTGGGTGGAGACCAGGGAGAGGTTGATGAGTTCGCGGAGGCCGATGAGGTGCGGGTCCTCGAAGGAGGAGACCGGGTGGTTGAAGTTGACTTTCCAGGCGTTGTGGATGATGAGCGTTACGCTTGCTTTGAGCTGGGCGTATTTCTCGGCGTCGAGGCCCAGGTGCCGGGTGCCGAAGGAGACGGTGAGGAATTCGACACGGGAGGCGTCGGTGAGGGCGCTGCTGGAGAGGCCTTTCTCGGTGAAGGAGGTGATTTGGCGGCTCTGGGCGTCGGAGCGGTTGAGGCAGTAGACCTTACGGATTGACGGGTCTTGGAGGAGGGTGGAGAGGAGGTAGGTTCCGAGGGAGCCGGTGGAGCCGGTGAGGATGACGGTTGAGGTCGCGGGGAGGGGAGGAGGAGAGGAGGTTCGAGGGGGCAAGTCGCGGGTGTATTTGGCGATGAGGTTGGAGAGGGTTTCAGTGCGGGAGGTGCTGGAGACCTCGCCGCCGGTGAGGAGGGTCCGGAGGAACGACGCGAGCTTGTCGACGGTAGGGTTTGCGTAGATCTGCTGCTGGGTGACGGAGACGGTGGCGTTGGATGCAGCTGCAGTTGTTGCTGCCGCGGTTAGGGCTTTGGCCAGCTGGACGGTCTGCAGCGAGTCGAGGCCCGCGGCGTAGAAGTCTTCCGAGACGGTGATGTCGGGCTTGTCCAGCAAGGCGGCGATCTTGCCCTGCAGCCAATGCGTGATGCTCGGTAGGTCCAGCGCGGGCAGCCCGTCGACTTCTTCGGACGCGGTGGCGTAGATGGCGTCGATCTCCGGCTCGTAGTCCTTGTTCACGATGCGGCGCTGCGTCGTGCCCTTGGGGGTCAGCTTGAATGGCTTGTCCTTCGCTGCGAGACGGACGTGGCTTCGCATGACCCGGCCGTATTTGGGGACGGTCTCGTTGGCCCGCTGGATGGTCGGCCAGATCTGGTCAATAAGCTCCTTCTCGTCGAGATCCACCACTTCGCTCCAATGCGGCTCGATCAGCAGCGCCGACTGGAACCTCTTCTCGCCGACGAGCAACGCCTTCGACACCAGGGGGTGGCCCTCGATGATCTTCTCCAGGGACACGGGGTTGAGCTTCTCTCCGTTGCTCAGGACAATCACATCGTCCAGTCGACCATGGTACGACCAGAGATTAGGGTTGTTTGGATGTCGAGTGAACAGATCCTTCATGTGGTATTCATTGAGGTCGGGAAAGGTATGGAAGATACCCTGGACCTGTCTCGCGTCGTCTCTTCGAACAATGACCAGTTCATACAGCCCGTCTCCGACAGGCTGCATGTCGATTCCACACTGCGGATTCCACTCAAAGCAATGCCAGTGATCTTCATCCTCGGGCTCGAGCGACTCCACGATCCCAATCTCGCTGGACCCCAGCAACATCCGGAGTCTCGTGTACTTGCGCAGAAGCCGCCCCGTTTCGGGGGAAAGTGGAGCACCACCAAAGACCACGTACTGGACAGTGCTGAGGGCGTCCAGAGCCGCCTGGGAGCGGCTCATCTCCTCGAGGACCGACGGCGGGAGGGTCGTGAGGGTGGGCTTGGTGGCGTGGATGGTCTCGGTCAGGAGTCGAACCGACAGCGGAACATCCGGCGGGGAAACGAGCGGGAGGCCGTGGAAGATGGACTCGATCGGGGCGAGCAGGCCCATGAGGTGGAAGTTGGGTGTGACGGTGAGGATGAGCGAGCCGGGCTCGAGGTCGTTGTACAAGGCCGACTTTCGACCTTGCGGGATGCGGTAGGGCACGCCGTCCCAGGCGCCAAAGAAGCCGTGCGTCAGGGGCACGGGCTTGGGCATTCCTGTTGTGCCGGAGCTGTGGATGATAAAGGAGACTACGTCTTCCATTTCGTCGTAGGACTTGGTGAACGGGTAGGGCTTTGTCTCGGCATCGAGCAATTCGGTTGTCGAGGGGACCTCGACGTACGTGGTCTCGGGACGAAAGGCCTTGATCTCCATTGTGCGACGGAGGGTCTCCCGGCTGAAGACCATGCGATGGCAGTTTGTCGCGTCGAGGACATGCTGGTATGCCTCGTCGGAGAGACGGGTAGACGGGAGGAAGGGGGTGTATCCGGTCTTTGCGCAGGCCAGGATCAACAGGTAGTAGCGGATATCATTGCCCGCCATGTAGGCCACCGTCTCTTTCTTTCCATCCTTACCGAACTGGCCTTCAATCCACCAGGCCATGGCATCCACCCCACGCGCGAGATCACGGAACGATACGCGGCGGAAGCCATCCGAGACGGCGGCACCGTTGGGGATGATGGCGAAGAGACGGTCCGGGTCTGACTGGGCGTGTTTGTCCACCAGGGCAGGGAGGAGACGTTTGCCGATGGGGCTGTCCATTGTGCATTAAGTATAGTATAGTATATTAGATATATTATATATGAATAGTATGGCTTGGTTCTCCTCCTACCAAATGGCAGCCGCCCCCCATTAAATAGTATAGTTCCCCCATTAAATAGTATAGTTGACCGACTGCCGTCCAGGAACCCGGATCAATGATCTGCACCAACCCCACAAGACCGGCTGGATCGGATGCGCGAATAATTGCTTATCCCCGTTAAGCAGAGCATTGGCTTCGAGAGTAAGCCTCGTCGACTCGGGACTCGGCAGTGGGCACTGCAGCGGGCTTCAGGCATTTGTTTGGGATCTGGGGTCCGGCTATCGGCATCCGGGATTTGCTTCTCTTATTAACCATGGAAGTCTGCATGGCTTACAAGGAACAGAATTACTCGATCTGGTGAAATTCTAGAAAGCCCATCCATAGTTCGGTCGATCATTCCAACGTGCCGGTGATGCCGCTAGGGTGATCCTGGGTCGATCACGGATATCTTGCCAGGCTCTGGTCATTACATTTGTATAGGTTTTCTTCATTCAATATTAGCCGCATTGAAGTAATTGCACCTAATGCCAGGATGCGAGAGATCCCTGTCTATTGAGGAGTACGAAGGAGTAATAGTACAGTCAACCTGACAAAACATGAAGACCCGGTTAGCCGGATGAATAATCAGTAAATAAGTAAATAACGTAAAACATAATAAAATAGATATATAAATAGAAAATACAAGTCATTCCAACAGAAAGAAGTCTACCTTGATAGCAGAGACCAGAGTAGTGTAGCAATAAGCTGGGATATATTCCGGCCGGCATATACTATGGCCATACCAGGGTCCTATCTCACCGACATACAGGACCATCCAATTTCCTCAGCTCTACCATCCGTAGTCCTACGAGTACCCAGTCAGCTACCTGATAGCTATAGGAGTATATGTGTACGTACCTCCGCCATCAGCCTGACAGTCCTATTCATACCATCGTATCCATTATCGTATCATATCAATCATATCCAGTCCCTTATGTATCAAAATCACCAATACCTCTCCTACCTACCCAGCTACTTCCCTTAACTTAGTATATAGGAGGTAACGTATCTACGCTACATCCCCCCCCCTCAATTTCCTCCATCATCACCCCCGCCTCCCCCGCGATTCTCCTAACACCCTCCGACTCATCCTCCTTCCCCGCCATCTCGCCAAACCTCTCTCTCCAAAACCTCCACCTCTCCTTCGAAAAGCCGCGCTTCCCATTCCACAACGGCCCCCCGCTCCCTCGAGCGCCAGCAAGGTACCCTGACTCCTCCTCTTCATCCCATTCATACATCTCCGCCCCAAGCACCTCAATCCACGCCGCCGCCGCAGGGATCCACGCTTCCAGGGGCTCATCCATCCGCATATGCGCCCACGGCGTCTCAAGCGCGGTCCGGAGCGTCACGAGCGCAAACCACGAATTCGCCAGGAAGACCGGCTCGTCGGTCGCGACCAGCAGCGCGACGAAGCGATTCACGTTCACGGTCCGCGAGATAGCGACATTCCTCTCCTCTGGTGTCTTGGTATCCGTACCCGGGGGCGGAATGGATGTATCCCAGTGTCGCCGGATCTCCCACCCAAGCAGCGGCAGGTCTTTCCACACGCGCTTATCGTAAAGAGCCAACGGCTCATCCACCGGTACCCCATCTTCAACTGGCCTCGTAGCGTCCGGGAGATACGACATATCCACGAGAAGGTCGACCAGTTTATCCTGGTGTTCGGGGTTCTCGCATGCGATGCGGAGGATCAGGTGCCAGAGCTGGCCGAGTTGGGCCTCCAGGGAGGAGGCATCGAGCGCTAAGGCGACCGAGGCTAGCTTTGCGGCTGCTTCGGGGGAGTGGATTTTGCCATTAAAGAGGTCGTGCAGCACGGCGAGGTGGTTTTCGAGATTGTAGTCGCTGCCGTCGGTCCTGGTGGGGAGTTGTTTCATGTATAAGGGGTCCATTCTGGATGCGATGGAAACCTCCGTCCATGGAAGGGGTGGGGGGAATCAATGTTATGCATATATATATGGATTAGCTAGGGATTGCACTGTAAATATTAATACAAGCTACCTACTCACCTATTGTAAATAGCTTTAAAATAATAAAAAATCTGCCTATAAAAAATTCATATGATAGCTTTAACAGAATCCGTTATATCAAGCTCTTATAGCCAGGGTTACTGTACATATAACAGTTTCTTGCCTTAGTCCAGACTACGTCAATAAGTGGAGGGCGTTTCCCCGCATTTCGGAAATCCCGCTTACCAGCAAATTCTTCTCAATAATCACCGTGATGATATGACAATAACTACAACAACCATGATGATATGACAATAACCACTACAAAGACAACGAGAGTCGAGAGGAACCAAAAATCGATATCTTTTCTTCGCTAAACATGGAATGAAGCAGTTTGTCTAGGTAAGCAACAATTTAGCCAGACAGGGCCACACGGACATTCAATCAATCCCACACGCCACGAGCCTGCCAGGCTTTGCCAGCCCGACTCGGTTCTCTGACGCAGCGCGACTCGAGTTATTATCGTGGTCATTCGTTCCCGCGAGACACCACGAGATGAATCAGTTAAAAGTCAAACACGAATCGCACAATCCGGGATCGCCGGACAGGGAAGATACAGACGCGAAAAAAAAAGCTCTCTTTGTCTATGTACGAGAAATCTGAGATTTTGGTTTTCTTTTGTTCCTTTCTATTTGGCCAGCTTCATGGGGGGAACTCCAATGCCGTTGGTGTTGCGGTAGAAGAGAACACCGGCGTTCTCGCCCTTGGTTCCCTCCGAGGGCTCAACCCAGTGGCAGGCCCGGCCGCTGGTCCAAAGGGCCTTGAAGAATCCCTTCCAGCCGGTGTGGGCCTCAGTGCGGTAGTGCGAGCCCATGACCTTCTTGATGGCCTCGCTGGCCTCGTCCGCGTGGTAGAAGGGGATGGTGCTGACGTAGTGATGCAGAACGTGGGTCTCGATGATGCCGTGGAGGATGTTACGGCCGACAAAGCCAAAGTCGCGGTCGATGGTGGCGGCGGCACCGCGGGCGAAGTTCCACGACTCAGGCTGGTAGTGAGGAAGGGTGGGGTCGGTGTGCTGGAGGTAGGTGATGGCAACTGGCAGATGTCAGAAAGGGTTGATTGTATAGACGCCAGATGAAGAGAAACTTACCGAGCCAGTGGTTAACCCAGAGGTACGGAATACCGTACCAGACAAGGAGGTTCATCCAGCCGTACTTGGAACCGATCAGGTACAGGACAGAGAGAGTGATGCCAAGACCGATGTCGCTCAGAATGATGAGCTTCGCATCCTTGGCCTCGTACAGAGGGCTGCTGGGGTTGAAGTGGTTGACACCGCCAAAGTAGCCGTTCCGCTTGCCCTTGCCACGGCCCTCGGGCTGGCGCTCGTGGTTGTTGTGACCGGTGACATTGGTGAACAGGTACATGGGCCATCCAAACAGCTGCTGGAGGACCAGGTGGGTGGCAGTCGCGATGGGAGTCTCCTCCATGAGCTCGTTGAGGTCATAGATGGTCTTCTGGATCCGGGAAGCGTACTCCTCGCGGGTCTTGGGGACGAAGACCATGTCACGGGCGATGTTACCGGTGGCCTTGTGGTGCTTGCCGTGCGAGATCTTCCAGGAGAAATAGGGCACCAGCAGAGCGGAGTGGCAGATCCAGCCAACGGTGTCGTTCAGAACCTTGGAAGGGGAGAAAGCCTGGTGTCCGCACTCGTGGGCCAGAACCCAGACACCCGTACCGAACAAACCCTGGACAACGGTGTACAGCGACCAGAGCGCAACACGAGCCGGATACGAGGGAACGGTCTCGGGAGTGACATAGTTGTGGAAGACGTAAAAGACGGAGGCCAGGACGGCCATATCCCGGAAGACATAGTACAAGCTGGTGGCCGCGGAGCGTTGGAAGCAGTGGGCGGGAATGGCGTCACGGATATCCTTGATCGTATAGTCGGGGATCTTGAACTCATTGCCATAGGTGTCCAGCATCTTGCCCAGGTTCTCCTTGCCCGCGTCGGAAGCCATTGACGAGAGGGAGGTCGAGGAAGGAGACTGGCGGGGAGAATCCAGCGGAGAGGCGGCGACGGAGCTGGGGACGGACGAGTCCGTGGTAGGGTTGCGATGAAGCGCAACGCGCTTGGGAAGGGCGGTCGTCGAAGACATGATGGCAGCAGCTGATCACTGAGCAATTGAAGCTGTTAGTTCTCCAAGCTTACTTGGAGGAGCTGGACGGGAGCTTGGTGCACATACCGAAATCGCTTGAGTTTGGGAGTTACACCAGACTGACACGAAACAACTGGGAGATCTGAGATGCAGAGGAGATCTTCAGATCGTCTCCAGAAGCCCTCGACAAGGAGTCAAAGGAATCAAAGGGGAGGGGAGAGGTGGTTGCGGAAGAAGAAGCCCGGAGGGAGAGGAAAGAAAGAAGGCGTACACAAACCGAGCTTTAAGGGAGGAAAACGGAACAAGCGAGGGGAAACAACAGCAAAACAGATCGACAACTCAGCAGAGTAGAAAAAAAATCGACATCAAATGGAGACAATACTGGAGAGGCGAAAAGATATCGAAATTATTGCAAATCAGTATGGCAATCACCAAACCCCGGCGACTGGCCAGGCCGCTGTCGGCGAGAAGGGACCATTGGGTTTTGCAAAGACAGACCGGAATTTACATCTTTCCGTATCGGCAGTGGTATTTGAACTGCATTGTGATACTCTGATTGGGACAAAATAGTTGTTCCTTGTTCGGCCTTACCGTGGCAATCAACAGTCGTATTTTATTTCAACAGCCCCAGCAACCTACAGTATACCTAGTACCTCGCAAGGTACCTAGGAATAATCCAGAAGCTCGTGCCAAAGATACGTACTATGAATAAATCCACTATGTAGCAAACTAGCCTATACCTTATATATAGCGTCTCAGACTCCGTTTGAAGATGTTGATGAACGATTACTAGGTAAGGTAATAAAGTTGTGGCCGCTGATAAGCAATGCTGGAGACTCCCCTCAACCAGTCACAATCCCGCCTCCCGAACGCGGGTTCCTCCGACCAGCTCAGCAATCAGCAATCAGCATCCCAGCATCCCAGCAGCCCAGCAGCCCGTGCCTTTCTGACTGGCCACTGGCCACTGGTGAAGAACCCCTTTCCCATCCAAAGTTGCTGTGCCGTGCATCCAACCCTGAACCCATCGACCATGCCACTAACAACAAAGTATAAATACTGGATAAAAAGAAACCGACAGCCCAGCTCTCTTGCACCTTGGAGATCAATCTCCTTACAATAATGTTATTAAAGTAGTGGGGCTCAAAACCCGGGGAAAGACATCCTCACCGCCTTCAAACAACCAATTAACCTGAAGATAAATAAGGGTCAAAGAGTTGGAAATTAAAAAAAAATTAAAGAAGGAGAATTGGCTTCCTCAACAATAATTCTTGGCGGGACGGGATTACCTTATTATTATTTTGCCTCGACATGAATACCCTAATCATCAAAAAGTCAATTCCGAGGTTTCATGTGGTTTAGGTTGTTCATCTCTGGCAACTGATCTGATACTACTACCTTACTAGCTGAGATAGGCTCTGGCTGAAGATTACTCATGGACTCTTTTTTCAGTTTGACTTTCAGCCAGCCCAGCCCTCTCCATGGCGCGCAACTGCAGGCCTCCTGCAGGCCCGGAGGAAAACCTCTCCTACTATAGGTAGTCGAGTCAACGACTCGACATGGTTGAAGCTCAAGGTTTCCAAGATTGTCAAATCAGAGATTCAAGGCCAACGGAAACTGCTTCCATATTGCTTTTCGATCGGAGGTTGATACTCACGTAGGCTACTACTACGGTAGTAGTACTGTATATATCGTGATGCAGACTGACGACAGATGCGACATGGATGGCATGACATGATATGAGCCAACCCAACCCGACATGACCTCGAGCAGATGGGATGGGATGGGCAGTCAGTCCTGCATGTGAACAGAAGGATAGGATAGCAACTCAGAAGCAGTGCACCCTGGGCCGACTTCTCTTCTTCCTACTACTGTCTACTATCCAAGATATCCTCTATAGAGTCTAGGTAACACCTATCATCTATCGTCTATATCTCATCATCATTCATCAATACGTACACTGGACGACTCGGACACTCCGTGGCGTGACCCAGCGCCTCAGAATTCCGGAGATCTGGTCCAAGATGGAAGGTTTCAGTCGGATTGGATTGGATTGGATTTTTTGTTGGGAATTCCCGTCAAATTCTGTTGAGGGTTCGAGCGGTTTTTTTTGGCTGCAGGTGCTGGTGGGGCCCGCTAACAGAAAATACCCCGATCGTCATCCGTGTATTTTTCACTCTGGTCTGTGACCGTACACTCTGAAACTGAGGTCGGCATTTCCGTCCTCTGCCCGTCCCGCGATCCATGGATGGTTCTCTGAAGGTTTCCCATGACAGTTGGAAAGGGGGGCGAAGTACATTTTATTACTGAGAGGGTTATTATCATTATTATTTTTATCCAGAAGCTCATGCACGAACTCTCCGCTCCGAATCTACCAACCACGTCCCTCCATGTCCGCCCGACAGATTCAGACTTACCGTCGTGCCCCGCAGATCAGGCAAGACGAGCACCGTCTCGCCGTGATTGCGGTAGTCGACTTCGCAAGGGATCGGCCGGCGCTGCAGCGGCGCCCCCGCTGCTGCGGCCGTGCTCGTGGTCGACGGCGACTGTGGTGGCGGCACAAAGCTTCGAACTTCAAGCCCCGGCAGGAGGAGATGGCCCGATTTCTGGGGGAGGAGCATGACCGCGAATGATTTTGTTTCGCCCTCGCTTGCGCTGAAGTTTCCCCGTCGTCGGCCGCCGATCAGCCACGCATCGGGATGGCCGTGGAGCTCGTAGGAGAATTCCAGTGGTCCGCCTCCGTTCTCACGCTGGTCTGGTGAGCACCATTTTCGCGTGTGCGAGAGCCGCAGCTCGGCCGTGATGGTTTGGCCGACCGCGGCGTGCGGCGCTTGTTCAGGGAGGTTCGTCAGGCGTAGCTCTGCCGTATGGACCACTTGGATCTCAGGTATGTCGACCGGTATAAGGATATGGCGCTGTCGGATGGATGGCAGCTCCGGGAGAGACAGAACCGGATGCGTCTAATACAGGTCAGTACATTATTACTTCAACACACGGTCAACACGCCTTACATCATGCCATTCCTTGAGCCAAGCTTGTAGGCCGTCGGCTGGCTCTTTCAATGCGCTCAGGAGCACATTCCACCGAACAGCCGCGTAAGACAAGGCTTCGATCTCGCGCACGAGACCAATGACCTCCATGTCTGAGACCGACACTTGCGTCCGGTACGCATCGACAATATAGGGCGTCAGTAAATTCGTGTACTGCGCGAAGTCACTGCTGGCAATGCTAGTTCTGAACGCTCTCTCCACGGTATCAAAGCATTCCTCGTCCACACAGGTGAAGTCGATACTAAGACGCAAAGATCGCTTCGACCCAGCGGTAGCAACACCACCCTCCTGCGGTTGGATCTTGTAGAGCAACGACGCAGGCTGCTTGGGAAAGACCCGCATCGCGACGGTCTCACCGACATTGGACTGGACGCGGTATACGTCCGAACTAGGGATACTGCATTTCGAGAGCCAAAGCGGAATCATCGTCGCAGGGCTAATGGTGAACCGGGAGAACAGCACATTCTGCTTGAAGATATCCTGCACATTGACGCTGATCGGAAGGACGGAGCTAACGTCATGCGAAGATGAGTATGAGAACCGACCCTGTTCTGTCTCGTACGTGACTTCCGCCCTTGCAGAGAGCGTCGCGGGAAACTCCTCGACCGTGTATGGGATTCTCAACCGAACGATCGAGTTCCGTCCTAACTCGCTGAATTCAATATGTCCAGATTCACTGCTCGTCTTGATCTCAATCTCCCCCTCGACCACTTCTGCCTCTGCGATTCGTAGTCGAAGACCCGCGGTGGCGGGCCGGGCGCGAAGCGTCCCCGTCTTGATATCGTTCCACCCAGTGTTGAGTTCCAGCTCAATCGTGCGCATAGCCTCCAGGTTTGTAAGATGTGGAGCCTCGATTCTGGCCTGCAAGCCCTCCGGCGGTGGATAGCAGTAAATGTACGGTCGGTTGTCTTCTTCCTCGTCGACGGTCTCTCTGAACCCAACAGGCAGGGCAAGGTCTTTTCCAGCACTCATAGTAAACAAGATGTTACCTGCCCGCATTTCGACGCGGTCCACAAAGTATTTCCCTTGCAGCGAGACCTTAACACTGTTAGCCAGAGTTGCACGAAACATAACGCGTACGTACCGATGAATCAATCAAGATCCTCGTCGATGAGGACTTTATGGTCGCTTTAGTCTGTGCTTCGATCCAATGCTCGCTGCTCTGAGAGCTGCTATTCGCACTAACGAGTCGAATTTTGATTGAATCGACGTCGATCCGCTTTCCCAGCAGGAATCGCAGATAGAGCTGTAGCTGGAACCCGTCCTTGTCCTTGTAATGAAGAACAGCTGGCTTGACATGTAGATCCGCAAAGAAGTCCGTCAAGGGCGCTGAGATATCCTTCTGGAGCGCACTAGAGGCCCGGAATAGCTCCTCCACATACTCGGAGACTATCGCTTCCTCGGTGAAGATTGACGACGCATCCATTGTTTTCTCTCGGACTGATAGTTGGGACTGTGTGTGTGCCGCATATTTCGCCAACAGGCGGACAAGTAGTGGAACGTACTCCTCCCTCCGATCCAGCTCCTTGAGACACCGCGCGTACATTTCCAACACCACACCTTCCAAGATAGCCCAGCCCTTGTTTGCGTAGAACGGAGCGACCTGGTGGAAATAAGAAGCGGCTGCGCCATAGTCGCTCTGTCGGAAGCGCAGAATGGCCATGTCAGCCAACGCTGAATGCGTGGAGTTTGGACGATTCGCTGCGATGTGGTGTCGGTACATTCGATCTGTAAGCTCTTCATAGTGAGCACGGAACGATTTCCGGGATCCTAGAGCGGCCTTCAGTGTGGCAAGCTCGACGCCTTCGAGAAACTTGAAGCCTTGATTCTGTTCTGGTTTCACACCATCGCCGTCGAGAGAAACATCCTTCATATCACCCGAATCAGCGTCTTTAGGATCGAAGAGAAGCCCGAGATCAGTCCAAGTTTCCTTCCACCCACATCGGCCGGCAATTTCTTCAAGAAACCTCCGAGCCATGAGGAGCAGCTCACTCCTGCCAGAGGCCAATTGCTCTGAGCCTGTCTTGGGTGTGAGTTTTGGCCCTTCAAACCCTGGCTGCGCATGGACGGATGAGAGACTATCGGCGGAAACCATATCTGATTTGGCTGGACGCGACTGTCGCTTCGACGGTGAAATCAATGAACTCGTGCGTCTTGGAATGTCTTGCTTCTGCTGACTATCACCCGACAAAGCATCTCCAGCGTGTAGAGAAGAGTCAGGTAGTGTGAGAGCGGGCGTGAAAGTCTGCAGTAGAATCTGGGACGCAGCAGCATATCCCCAGGATGAAACCAGATTGCTTATTACTTCCGACTTGGAAGCGTCATTCACATCTTTCAGCCCAGTCTCTAGATCCGAACGGAGCGTCCGCGCTGCAAGGCTGATGAACTCGGTGGCTCGTTCGCAAATCTCAGCCAGGAGCATCAAGTCTTCTGGCTTTTTCTTCCCTTTCTTCGCGTTCTCGCTAGCTTCCGCGTCGTCACTGACAAGCGACGGCGCTCTTGACGCCCGGAGGAGGAGGGCCACTTGTCGGGAGAAGATGTATGTCCTGAAATCAAAGATGGAGATGTTGCTGGCTAGGATCATCTCTCGATAGCCCTTCTTGACGGGGTCAATCGGAAAGTCTTCGGCCGTGAGCTCCGGAATCGACGGCGCATCCTGATCGTCCTTATCTGACCCCTGTGATTCAACCTTAGCATCCAGAGCAGCCACTGCTCTCCGCTGCCAGTCCTTGCTATACGTCAAAAACGCATTGCCATGATGCTCAGCAGAGCCTTCAAGCTGTTCATGTATCGCCGCGTCTAACCCAACAGCCAACTCGTCATACAGAAGAAGCGCATCCTCAAACAAGCCGACATTCTCAAACCCCCGGGCAAGCCCCTCCTTCAGTATGAAGAAAGTGCAGAAATTCCACCCCGGCAGGCTCCGCTGAGAATCCTTCTCCTTGATGTCCTCCTCATACTGCGCCACGCGAAGGTCAAAAGACGTCAGGATCGAATTCTTCATCTTCTCCACAAAGTCCTCGATCTGGTCCGCTAACTCCGGATTTTTCTGCGGGCTCCCGGGTCTAGGCAGACGCAGCTGGGCGACGCGGTCCACCGCTGACTTTGACGACCCGTTGAAATCTGCCTTGACCTTCTCCAGCACGGTCGTACTACTCCGGCCCCATTTCGACGTCGCGGGCTTCTCCGGCGCGTCTCCCTCCTGCTCAACATGCAGAATGAGCCACTCGAAGGCGTCATGCTTCTCCTGGCTCGTGGCGGCCGTGTTCGAGGACGAGGACGAGGACGAGGACTTGGCCGAGCCGTGCGACTTGATCCATTCCCGCAATGCCTTTCTCGCCGTGTTCTTGTAGGTGTCGTTGTCGTCGCATCGGAGGATGTAGATCTTCAGGTAGGGCGTCTGGCGCAGACCGGGAATCTGGTGGCGGCGGTGTGTCACGGCGGGCCCTGGCGCATCACCGGACTGTCTGCGCTCGTCCGCTTCATGTTTTGCCGGCGTGAACCCGATGCGGAGCGACTCGATGGATCGGACGGGGCGAGTGGGGGATTTCCAGTGTAGATTTCGCAGCGGTAGCTTGTCGGCGATGACCGGGTGGACGGAGGAGAAGAGACCGGAAGGATCAGTGTATTCGACTGGCAACGGAAGGAGAAACAAGCCCTTGTAAGCTTAAAGCGCCGATTGGGGGTACCGTCTACTTACCGGTGACACTGCTCGAGGCGGCCTGAGGTAGAGAGTCCATTATTCCCGTACACGATTCAGGTTGGCGGAGGGGGCGAACCGACTGCTCTCTCTGGGCATACCGGCAAAGCAATTCGGGCCAGAATTGCCAAGATTCTGGCGAGGTGAAGGGGGAGGGAGAAGAGCAGAAGTGAAGATAGTGGACAGACTGGTCTTGTGGTTGCTTTGGGGGATGACCGCCTTCTCCGCGGCTGACTCTTGGCAACTCACGAACCGACAGAAACATCTCATGGGGTATCTCGATCACTCTACTACCTTACTAAGTCAGCATGTCCTGCATGCTCTTTCTATAATATCCCATGACATAACCTTCTCTGACCATGAGACAGCATCCTGAAAAACAAAATCACCAAGAAAAGCTTTAATCCAGAACATCCATCAATCAGATCACATCAATCATAACACCCAACAGACCCAAATCAACCCCCAAACTCCACCCAACCACGAACTAAACACAAGCCCCCGCGTCGCGGCAGAGAAAGCTATGACCAAAGGATCCTCTCCAATTCCAACAATAAGCTTCTGCGAGGAATTGCGGGCGTCGTAATGGCCCGTGAAACTAATCTCATACTCGGTCCGGTAATTCGTGATGGCGGTCACTGTCGGCTCTGGGTTCTCCACACCCGAGAAGATTCGCCCATCAAAAGTCCCTGCCAGCCGCAGGGTGACGGTGGTGTTAGTGAGTGATCCGTTGACATGGGCGCCCGGGTCCAGATCATCATACACGCTGGCAAGACTATCCAGGGGAAGCGTGGCGTTGGGGCGCGGTCCGCAGTCCAAGTACTCGCCGAGATTAAGGTCAAACATGGGAGCACCGGGGGGTGCTGTGTAACGGAAATAGTTGGTCTCCTTGGCCCCATTGTAGGTGCCGTTGAAGAGGATCTGGGGCGGAGAGGAAGCGGGATTTACCCCGGGTGGAGGGAGACTGAGTCCCAGGTCGAAGGAGGTGGTGTTGCTATTCTTGCTAATGGTTGTAGTGGTGTCGTTGCTGTATCGGACCGCCCCCTTGAGCGACAAAGCTGTATCAGGGGGTCCCTCGTAGCCGTCTGAGACTACCTCCTCCGGACACGGACGATAGACGTGCCAGGTGTCTGACTTGTCGGTGCTGTTGGTCTCCCAAGCAAGGATACCAAGTGTGAACATGCCATCGGTGCCATCTTCGCCCTGCAGATACGGCCCCATCCAGAATAAGGTGGGCAAGTTGTAGCTTCCGGTGCAGGACAAGCTGGGATCTCTTTCCCCCTGGTCATCCAGAAGAAAGCGCTTGACATTGATCGCTGTCTCGCCCGTCCACAGTGTGCCGTCATCCTCGTCGCTTCTGTCTGGGTCCCGGGGCGGGATGACTTCCCAATCCAGAGCTTGACAGCCATAGCCCGAGGAGCCAGTGAGGTCGTAACGGTCACTATGTCCGGGGAGGTCAGGGTGGACTTCGTCGTCCCGACCGCCGGACCAGTATCTGGCGGCGGTTGGTCGCGGCCATAGTAAGGTCAGCCATGTCAGCAGAGTAAAGAATGTGCCAGGCATGTTAGGCAAGCGAGGGTACTCGGAGCCTATTATTTTCAAGCGGCGAACAGACCTGAGGGACAGACAGGGTGTCCACTCAATATCTGTTGGGGGGGGGTAAAAACTTTAATATCAATAGAGATAAAAAGGAGAGGTTCGTCGATAGTACTACGGAATGTACTAATAATATTAGTATATCTACTTAGTCTGCGATGATCAACCGAATACGAGGTAAGGGCAAAGAATACTACTTGGCAGCTGACGCCCAGCATCTTGGCCCACCATGGCTGACCTTGCTCTCAGCCTCTGATCAGATTGAGGAAAAACTCGGGTAAGCCCCGTTCCCTTGGTGCAGGTCATGCATATTGGAGAGGCTGACCCAGGTGCTATAAGGTAACTAAGGCAGTTGAAGCGGAGAATGCTGTCCTGTGGAAGAAAGAACCACTGTACAGAGTCAACCCACAGGGCTGGGAGACTCCAGTTTTCCTGGTACCTACCTATCTCTCAATTAGAAGAGGTCCAGTTCTTCTTAATAGCTTAATACCCTTTGACGACTGGTGGGCGAGCATGTTTGAAGAGGAAGATACACAAGATCCACTTCTACTCGATACCTGAGGTGTCTAGGGCATATTGGTCATCCAGGATTCCTTTGCGGCGACCATCAGTCCAGTATACACAGACTAGACTACACGCAACATACTATGGTAAACCATGGATGTATTAACATTGGTAAAGTGCCTAAACTCTTGATTATTCCAACTACGCACCAATGTCGCCAATCATCCACCAGACAAGAATAAACAGAACAAGCCATCAGGATAACAAAGGCACGGATCATCCTCAAGCCAGTGACATACAAATAACAATATGTGAATAACAAGTCATACCCCGTCATTATACGCAAAAGAACCACGCAAGGGATTGTCAGAGAGAAGCAAAGAAAACAAGAGAAGACCCAATATGTCGCTGCCTACAACGCCCCAGCTTGAAGAACATCAACCAAAGAGAACAATAATGATAAATCTACGAGCCAACATCCAGCGCCCGCGGTGTATAGCGAGTCTTTACAAACTCGTAAGCGTCAAAAATCCCCTGCGATATACCAGGGATGTAGCTTCGGGCCCATGCGAAAATTACCAGGATCAGAAGAGGAATCTGCCAAAATGTCAGTAAGAGAACTGGTAGTTTACAGATTGTCAAGTCGCCACTCACCCAGAAGAAATACAGATTCCGGTCGCTACCGAGGCCCTTCATTCGCCGGGCTTGGTGTTCTCGGAGGTGCTTTTGCTGCTCCCGGGAAATGACATTCCGTCCAATTCGGATGTCTTTGATATCTTCCTTGTCCTTGGCCGCCGCGCTGCTGGAGGAGCTGGCTTGGGCTTCAAAGTGCTGATCCAGGGCCGCCTCGGCCGCAGCTTGCAGCATGCTCGACTTCTTAGCTTGTGCCGCTTCTTCTTCGTCGTCGTCATGCTCCTTGCGCGGGTAAAGGTCCTCATACGAGGGAAGCTCCGTAGCGGTAGGGGATGAACTGCCCGTCAACATATCCCACCAGCCCTCTTTAGCTCCACGTGATGAAGCGGGTCGATGCGGTACCAGGTTAGTGATGCGACGCATCATGTGATTCGCCTGGTAGTCTGGTAAAGCCGGCATGGGTGGTAGAGCGGGAAGATGCGGGAGATTAGGGAAAGCATTTGCAACGCTCTGTTGGAATTGGTTGATCTGCGCTTGAAGTTGATTTCGCCATGCAACCAGAGCGGCTGGGGGTGAGAAGGCCCGTGCTTCATCCGCATCTGCAGCAGGTTCGGGCGTCTCCAGCGGGGCGGGGATGTCGTGGTGAGTGCTAGACCGGCGGGAAGAAGCCATAACTACTTCGTCCGAATCGTCCGAGTCGCCCGAGTCGTCGGATTCATCAACGGAGTCGTCGAAAGACTCCGAAGCTGTAGAGGCCTCCCATAGCGAATGGAGAGACGCTGTGCTGCTATGTCTGCGCCGCGAGGTCAACGAGCCGACACTGCGTGAGCGATAGTGACGCGCCGGGATCAAAGCAGCCTGGTGAGCAACCAGCGTAGTGGCAAGATCGGCAGGGGTGAACCCCCTGAGACTTCGGATCTGGGGGCTGGCGCCTGCAAGACGGAGTTTGTTGATGATATGTGCGTGACCATTCAAAGCGGCGAGGTGCATTGGTGTGTTCCCGGTGTTGTCCTGCACATCTGGAGCTGCACCTCGCGCAAGGAGTCCGGCAACAAAACGGGTCAGTCCTAGTGAAGCTGCAAAGTGAAGCAGAGTCTGGCCCGTAGCGCACTGCGAGTTATACCTCGGCGGGCGTGGACTGTCGTCAAGATCGATGAATTCCAAGTAAGTCAGCATCTTCGAATCCATATCGCCCAATTTGCCCTGCTGCGATTCCAGTCCGGGGACCTGTCGTTGATGTCCGCCGGAAGATCCTTGGAAGTCTTTCTGAAGGTTAAATCCGCCTTTATAATCGCTGCCCATGATCTGCTGGGCGGTTTGAAATGCATCAGCCTGGTTCCCTAGTTTCTGACCAAGGATACCAAGCGCAAGGCGATACATTTGCAACTCCCGGTCGTCAATGTACCGGAAGAACTGCTGGTGTTTGGGTAATAACGCCTGAGGCTGTTGTTGCAATTGGGTGAAGCTGGGGTGCTCATGCTTGAACACAACGGCCACCTGCCCGGGCTGAAGGGCTGGCGGGGTCAGACAGTTGAGACACTTTTCACCCCAGAATGTAGTAGTCGTTGCCAACGTATCGCCAAAAACAACCTCCATACCGGGATGGAAGCCGTTGCCCAGTAGAGTAACCTCAGTGCCTCCGGTGATTGAACCTTCCGCCGGAACCAGCTTGTGAATCACCGTGGGTAGTCGATTGCCGGCGTTGGTAAGTGGAGGCCACATCGGTGTAGTGGGAACCGGGCCAAGCGATAGGTTGAGGTTCTGTTCCTGAAAGCCGGACCTGCCGGATGCGCCCGGTGTTCCGGGGCGGCTGGCTTGAGTCGAATTCGGTCCAGACATCAGCTGTTGTTGAATAAAGTTGTCGAGATTCTGCTGCTGCTGCAAATTGGAGAAGTATGGGTTGTTATCGCCACTGGCCGGAGTGGGTGGGCCCGGGCTGAACCGGGTGGACATGGCAGTAGTGGTCACGAATGGCCTGTCTGCGGGAGATGCGAACCCACGCGCACCTGGGAATTGAGTTTCATTGCCAGCAGGTCCCGCGGACGACTGGCCCGGTTCCAGTTTCGTCATAGTCAGCTCCGAAGGAAGCCTGGTCGAGTTGCTGTGTTTGCGTCGCTTACTGATGGGCCCTTGGAAATCGTTCGGCGACGTTTGCCGCGATAAGCCACGAGCTCCTTGAGAGTTCGACGGTGCGCCGTTAGTCGGGCTGGTATAAGGGCCAGATGACTGCGAAAAGAATCTCTGGAGGCCCTGAATATCCGAAGGCGGCGCCGCAGAAGAAGAGGGCGACTTTCCAGCATCGAGAGCGGGAGGGCCCGAAGGAAACACGCCAACGCCTGGAAGCTGTGTTCCGTCAGGCAGAGAAGGGGAGGGACCGGCGGCCGGAGGTGCCGAAGGTGCATGAGTCTTGTGGTCATCTGTGATCATAATCGAGTTTGTGATAGCTTGGGCGACCACATTGCCCTTGTAATCCTTGATTGTAAAGATGACCCTGGATGCAGTTGTTAGCTTACGAATTCGCAGAGGTACGGAATTGCGGAGGGGGCTTGAACGTACTGGAACCCAAGTTTCTCATTTTGGTGTCTGCAGTAGCATGCTATCCGCATGGGAAGCTCCACCTGCATGGCTCCTGGAAATAATACAGGAACCTGCATCTCGCTCGGGGCTCCGGTTTTCGACGGCTCAGTCCACTCTTTGATCTCATTGGTGTTGAAGACAATCACCCGCTTGTCTTCATGCTTCTGAAACAACTCGTCCTCCTCTGGTTTCCTCTGCTTCTTCCGAAAAGCCCGCTTCCGTTCGCGCTGGATACAACCGGCGCATATTTTCACCTCCCCGCCATCCAAAGGCTTATCGTCGGCCTGCATCTCGTCGCCCGCAAGTGGTGATGCGCCAGTTGACCGGGTTTCCGGATCGCCCCTCGCTTTTGCAAACGCTTTCCGCAACTTCTCTTTATCTTGCATGGCACTTGTGCAAAACAAACTGGTAAACAGCTCCAAGGTATCCGCGGAGCGTTCAGTAGCCGGCGAAGCGAGGAACTTGGGTTTTGAGATCGTATGGCTCGGTAAACGTAGTTTTCTCACACCGGGCGGTAATGGGAAGAGGGTCAATCGAATCGGTATCTGCGTCTCAACGCGCGATTTCAAAGACGTAGGATGGACGGTCAGGATGGGGCGTTGTTTCGGATCGAGGTTCATGTTTCTCTGCGGCGGTGGGGGCGTGAAATTGAAACCGAAGGGAAGACCGTTTGGCGGGAAACCCGGGTTCGAATTGAGCGGAGAAGCGCCATTCATGTTGATGCCGCCAAAACTTTCCTCGAGATAGGAGGAAGGCGATCGTTCACCCCACGAACTCAACGGTGACTTCATCTGAGCAGGCATCCTTGACGGCGTAAAGGAAGAGGGGGCATCCTTTGCGTTCTGAGACAAAAACGGGGCGGCTGTTTGAGCAATTCGCTAGTAGATATGTCAGCACAGCACAGCCAAACAATTTGAAAGATCTCCTTTTTAAGGCTCACCGGAGAAGCAGACTTCCGTTTCACGGAGTTAGGCGCAGCCCGCGGACGCGGCCTCGAGTTCTTCTGCGACCCAGCGAACGGCACGGCATTTGCTTTTAGAGGGCTCGGGCTGCTGGCAGCGCTTTCAAAGTCAAAGGCGGCATCCATGGCTTTGTTGCTCGATTCGAGGTCGGTCGCCACCGGATATGGGCCTTCTAGGTTCGGCAGCGACGCATCAAAGCCGAACAGAGACTCGTCCTTCACATGGTCATAATCCGGATTTACCCAGTCTTCAGACGTGTACCCAAATGGCATGACGGTATTTTCGCTGTGCACGGCGGAGGTGGACGAGGCGACGGACGAGTTCCGTAGATGGTTGCGGGGGGATTCGGAGCTCGAACTTGGACTGGAATTATCGGTAGACTCGGCGGGAGAGTTTGATGCGAACACTTTGGGTTGTCGCAGGGCATCCTGCTCTTGGTACGACCGCTTCAGCGACAATTCCGATGGGGAGAGACATTGTGGGTTTGACTCCGCTGTGTGGCTAGATGCGGCACGGGAGAATAAATCATCGAAGTCCTGCCCGGCAGTTTCAGACGACAACTGCAAGAAGTCCATGTCTGTATCTCGATACGGATTCACCATATCGTCATCTACGACGATCGGGTCTAAAGCGGAAAATGTGGGAGATGAGGCTGGTCCCATCCTTGGCCTTCGTGAGAACAAAAAACGCACCAACGGAGATAGGCCAGCGATACTCCCCGAAGAGCCGTTCGTTCAACTCTTGCTGCAAGATCTGTATTTCCTCTCAATTGTTGAGATTCACACAAGGAAAAAAAAAGAAGGGGAAAAAAATATAAAAAAGCGCCGAACTCGTAGTCGATCGGATTGGCCACGGATGAGACCAACGGGCGCAACAGGCTGTGATTCAAGCGAGCAGTGTCCTTCACACGACGCCAAGTATACGAGGGAATATTAAGAACCAGTCGCGTGAAGGCAATGGTGAACAGGAGGAAGGGTGCGTTGATTTGGTATTATCCGGGGAAGTGAGTGAGTGTGTTGGGAATGAGTAGGCGGTCACCCGGCATAAGTGGTACCTAATAGCGGAGAACGGAGGCGCGGGAGGGTGGAAAAGGAGGGCAGCGAAGGCAACCCAATATGCAGAGATTTGCTGGCACCCCGGGAGTATCCACGACGATGTCGTGTCTGATAGTATGCTGCGTAGTCGGCAGAGTGAAGCTGATGAAAGATAGATGAGAACTGTGTCTCCAGAACGTCGAATTAAGGCCACCACAACAACCCCCTCGCGGACCAATCTGTACTCTGGCGATGACACTGGCGGTGGGTGGGTTCTGGGTGGTGGTGATGCTGGACGATCACGGACTCACGGGTGAGCCACACACGTGTCGCCGCTAAGCCAAACCGGGACAGCCAAGCCCCAGGAACAAGGGCTAGACTGTGGGATTTTGATTGGCTGCGGTTCATGCCTTATCAGTGGCCTGAGGCTGGCGCCATGGTCTAGACAGCCTCCTTCACCTACCTTACCTAGGATCCATGGCCGCATTGGTATGGGAAGAGGTGACACAACGTACCTTTCAAAGCCACCAAGGATGCAATGCAAGGCCTGTCGTCCCGGAAACAGCACAGAGATCACAGCTTCAAACAAGAGGAATTGACCATTGTCAGGAACATTGCAGTGGCTGCGGTGGCTCTCAGACATCAAATCTGGGCAATCCTTACTGTACCACGGGACATCGTACGGAGAAAACCTGCGCTCCAGCTCCTGTGGACAGCTACTTGATCAGCCCAGCCCGGATTCTATTCCCGTCCCAGTGCGGTTCATCCGTTGTCATGAGGTGACAGACTTGGACATCAAGATAGAAGGCAATACCTAAGTCACGGGTAATCCTGGAATGGCCAAGACATTACCATCCACGACGCAACAGCTCATGCTACTGCTACTTTTATCTCACAGTACAACCTCGCGCGGAAGGGTCCCGTCCGCGACATCTGCCACGAACGTGGCGCCCCTCCAGCTTATTTTTACCACTCGATGACATGGACCAAAACCCCAGCAAAGCAGGGAGGAAAGGCCGGTCGCAGTACCGTGACATTGTGGCGTTTTGACGAAAACAGACGTGGCTTGCCAGATGGATGGCTTCCAAGCATTGTCTGCTAATAGAGTATCTTCGAGTCTACCTTATGGTTTTGGAGTGCGTGCTGCATTGGTCCATTATTTCACCTGCCCTGCTGAATTCATACTACCTACTTCTCAGTGAGAAGCTTTCAAGGTCATTATACAAAAATATATTATCGAGGTGGAATGAAGTCAAAAACGGCTTACTGAGAATATAGGAAGGTGAGTTTTTAATATAGAAGAAAGACACTGTTACTCTACACTCTAAGGATCTTAGCACATACCACCCCACGTAGTTCTACAAATTTGTTTGCGATGCGCAATGGGCCATACCTATCAGGTTAGGTTGGTACAGAAGGTAGCCCCTAAGATAAACAACTTGAAGCTGGAACCAGAATCCCTATTCATCCATATACCAATGCCGTGCTAGGTATGATTGATTTTATTTTCTGTACAGTTAGCGCTTGATGTTAGGTACGGTAGTTGTGTCAGATACAGGTACTAAAGTACTACCTAGCAGGGGATCCGTAGTTTACATTCATGGTGGCTTAACTGTGGAACTACCGTGCATGTAACTATAGAAAAAAGAAATTCTATTACTTTTTAGATTATAGTACAGATTATCTATTTCTTTTTTCTACTATAGATAAATAGTAGATCACTATAGATTAATTATTTTTTAACCAAAAATACAGCTATATTAAAAAGTAATCTTTTTATTTTATAGATACCTTTTTTAATAGCTATAGATATATAGTATAGGCTATTGAATATAGTTAGACTACTACCATGGATCCACAGTAGAAAAGCAGATAGATAACCTGCACTGTGAATCTAAACCATGGTCTCCCTCCCTAGGTACAGGTACTACTAGTACTAGGACTACTTAACAGTGCCTCCGTATATATACCAGCCGGTGTCCAGACTAAGTACCTTAAGCGAAGTCCTGGGCTTGACTACTAGTATCTAGTAGTATTTATCAAACTAGCATACGGTAGGTATAGTTTGGTCGCGTTTCATTTAAACAGTGTTATCCATCATGCAGAATTTCATTCAAATATACATAAGGTAGGTAAGTAAAGGCTCCATTCTCCAATAACGCCAAATAAAATACAGAATGCCTTTCAATCTGAAAGTGTCGTAACTTCATCTCAAAGTATATCCATATATATATCCATCCTACGCCCACCCATAATGCATCTCCCTGGACTGGTGAATATGATGGCCTGGATCATGATGCCCCTCCGCCTCCCAAAGCGGATCCGACGGATCATTACAGAACAACTGGCTCCAGATCGCACTGTTCTCTTCTAGCTGCAGATTGGGCAGGAACTCGGAGAACGGCGTCGGGATGAATGTGTCGGCGCCTAGCGCTTCGTGATCCAGTTCCGCTGCTGCTGCTGCTGCTGCCGCTGCCGCCGCAGCAGTGTTCGGGACATGCCGAGGCAGGTTTCTGGTGTTGTCACTGATGTCATTGCTGTTGATGATGGTGTTGTCCTGTAGCGGCGAAACAGAACCGGTGGAGATCGTGGACGACGAACGATGAGGATTGTCGTGACTGTGGGTATTGTTTTGGCGGACTCTCGTTCTCGCCCCGGTTGGCTTCCCCGTGGCGGTGGCGGCGGCGGCGGCTTCATTATTATTATTATTATTATTCTGATAGCAGGATTTGACTTCACCGAAGAGGCCCTCGACGAGGGCACGCTGGTGTTTGAGTCGGTGTTCGCAGCGCTGCTTGACGAACTCGTTGCAGGCGGTGTGGAGATGGCGCACGACGTGGAGACTCCATTTTGCGGTCTGGTCGTGCGATTGGAAGCGGTCGAGGAGCTTCTCGGCGAGGCTCATGGCGTGGTTGAGCGGGAAGAGACGGTCGAGGTCGGCGAAGAAGCCCATGCCCAGGACGAGGGCGGCGTTGAGGACGGAGTTGATGACGTAGGGGAGGCGTTTGGGGATCTCGGCGGCGGAGAGGAAGCACTGGAGGAGGTCGATGGTGAGAACGGCGGAGTTGACGGAGGCGTGGGCGAGGAGGGTGTCGGATTGGATTTGGGATGCGGGCGGCGGGTAGATGATGTGGTGGTCGGTGAGGGGGGAGGGGAGGGAGTGCGAGTGGGAGCGGGAGTGCAAGGAGGAGGAGGAGTGGATGGTGAGGGCGATGTGTTTCTGGACCAGGTTCATCAGGTACGGGCGGGTGACGAGGAGAATGGTCCAGTAGTAGGCTTCTTTCAGGTGACAGAGGCCGATGTTGGGTTGTTTGTTGCCGTCGCGGGCATCGACGTATTCGTCTGCCGGGATGCGGTCGGCCAGGAGGCCTTCGCGGAAATGAGAGGCCCATTCGCGATGGTGTTTGCTGACGTGTTCGAGGACGGTGGGAGAGACTTCCTGCTTGGCGTAGATTTCGCAGAGGATCTTTTCGAAGATGTCGCATAGATCGGTGGAGGCGGAGTACTCCTGGAGCGACTTGGTGTCTCGTGTCTCCGTGGTGGACGGCTGCTGTCCAAGATATGCACTCAGGAAGAGATCCAACACCCGCAGGACTTTCCAGACCCGCTCGCGTTTGGAGGTCTCGGCCGCTGAGAACAGAGCCGAAATATCAGCTCGGTGGATGCCGAGCGAGTGGGCGGCTCGGGTGGCCACGGCCATATGCATGTTGGCCGCATTGGGCCGGGATGCGTTGAGCAGATACATGGCGATGAGGCAGTAGATCTGGACGGTGGAAATATTCGCAGTTCCGAGAAACTGCGTCGATGCCAGGTAGTGGCCGTACCTGAAGTATTCGTCGGCTTGCGCGTCGTGGTCTTGAGGGACACACTGGGCTCCGATGGCCAGGACGAGGAAATTGATGCAACTGTTCACATCCGCGGCGGCCGGTTGGTTCAGCCATGGGATGATCTCCGCCGCGAGTTCCTCGTACTCGAACAGATCAAACACGCAGCTGGTGGCGCTGGCATACCATTTGAGATAGTAGCGGGCGTCCGCGGCTGAGGGCCGCCCTGGCTCGACCTGCACGCCGGTCGTGAGGTCGCGGGCTGGCCTTGCTGGTTCTGCATCGACGAGATCGTTCTCCGGAGGCTCTTCGGTAAACGCGCATGGCCCCAGCGCACTATAGACGACCTGTCGAACACTCTGCATCACGGACAGATTGGCGGAGGGGCCGAGAACAATATGGGCGCCATGCCGATTGCGGATCAGCCTGGACATGTGGAAGACGGTGGCGCCCGGGGCAGAGGAGATGGAGAGATTCCGGCAGATCGTCCGGTGAGACGGGGAGCTCGCGGCCGCATCGGCAGCATCATAACTGCCCGCGCCAGAGGTTTGGGCACCGGTGGAGACCGACGGAAGTAGGCCATTCTTGCCTGGCCGCTGGGGTTGGTGAGAGGCCGAGTGACTCCGACGACATTCGGCGTCGACCCTCCGCCGTCGACACCTGCCACACGGCTCCAGGCCATCGCACCGTTCCTTTCGTCGGCGGCAGTTCTCACAGGCCTTCCGACGCCGGGTCGGGGGGTGATGTGGACTGGGAATGGGGTTGGGCTCAGACGGTAATGGCATGGAAGACAGCGATGGGGTATATTGCATGTTAAACACACACAATCAAGGATGCATCAATGATGGAGTATGAACAGGGATCGAAAGAAAAGACAGGGGTTCGAGGTTGACATAGGATCTTAGGAAAAGGGCGTTAGTTAGTGACCTAGCTGTGCATGGATTCTTATTCGGCTGGGAAGAACAGGATGCGGGGTGGGCGATGCTGACGATGCGGAGAGTGCAGACTAGAGGCCTGACTAGAGCCCGGGGTAACCGCAACCAGTTTAACTCGGGATGGATCTACAACAATAAGGCGGCATTAATTGGCTGTTAGCCTGTGAGTGTTGCCAGAGTGGGATCAGCACCGCATTTGCGCACATCTCGGCTATGGAGGCTACGGAGGCTATTATTCTGATTCGGCTGAGGATCAGACCGAGTCCTTGTGCTTGGGTCTAGCCTCCTAGCCTCCTCGCCTCCCAAGTCTGACCGACCGTCAATCATCGTCCATGGACAGGCCCCTCCAGAGTCTCTCGTTGGTAATGGTAGTCAACCCAATGCTTGCTCTGACCCTGACGCTGGGAGGGAGTGGATGGATTCCAGGCCATCGGGTAAGGGTTCACCGGCCACGTGAGCCTTTTCGGAACCTTGACAAGGGCCAATCAGAGGCCTCCATTCTGCATCCGTAGACTTGGCACTTACCCACTGCGCACGTGACATTTCTTTAACTTTTCCCCTGTTTCTATGTTCATCTGCATATATTATTGGCCATCTTAAGCTCAACATACAAGACCACCGATCCTTCCTAATGCAATCTATCGAAAATTCCTCGCCATCTTGATATCAGATTTTAGTTCCAGTCCAGCCATGTCATCCCATCCTGCGCTCTACAAAGTCCACCACCAGCGAGTCCTTGACGCGAAGACGGAGTCATTCAACAAATACTGACTTTGCGGTCGAAGATCTGCATCATGAACAAACGGTAATCCTTGTGTGTGACCTGTCTCGGCGAGCATCCGTCTGCCAAACTGTCCCTGGCTCAAACTCACAAGAATGTGGATACGCCGGTCGGCAAGGGACTTGGAATGGAGTGTGAAGGGCATCGACCACATTTCATGAAGACAGTGACCTAATCCGTTGCTCGCCTCTTCCAGATAGTCTGGTCGTCTTCGTTACAGATACCGGTCCTATCCGGGTGTCATGGTTTGTGGAAGGTTCCCTTTGCCGTTGCGAGGGATGGGCTGCGTAGACGAAACAGTTGGAGCAGTTCCATTCGTCACCACCTGCACATGGTACTTTGACGACTGCCGCACCTCCTCCTATCACCAGGAGTATCCAATGCCATTATTTACAAGCCTCATCTCCATCGTCAAGCCCCCTCCTCATCCTGTTTCGCCCTAAACTCGGCAATATCCTCCTCACTGAGGTTGGCAATCAGGTCCAGAACATCTTTATGCCCATCTTCCGCACTCGTCGTCGCATAGAGCGCTAAAGCCTCAAAGTACTCCTCCGGCGCATTCACCCTGTACCCGAGGGCGTCTTCCTTGATGACCTCGATCACGGAGAGATCATTTGCTGGATCCCCTGGGACCTTCTCCACTTCGCCGTAGATATGATATCGGGCCCAGATGGCGTCGCCGAACCGGCTATCCTGGATGGCATCGACGTAGTCGGTTTTCCAGGGCTCGACAAAGTGGGAATCATGGAGGGCTTGCTGGATAGGAATGTCTAGGAATAACTGCTCGACTAGCGCGGTGGGGGATACGTTTCGGGCCATCACTTTGATTTTCGTATGGTTAGCCTGGGGTACGATGATCAGACCGCAGGATGATTTGTACCTTTGATATTTTGATGGCGGAATATGCTAATCAGAGATTCCGGATGAGGCTTGCTCCAGAGAAGCGGCGACGACAACAACAGTGATAAAGCGAACGTCCCATGGGGAGGGGCAAAGGACAACGAAACACAAAGACCGATTGGAGCTAAGGACTATGCTGGCTTAGCCTCTGCCGCCTGAATCGCCCACTTTCTGAAGCAGACCAACATGCTGAGTACTGTCGATAACACAATATCCTGCTCGTTTCTTGGTCTATCTGATATCTGAGCTACATGGGGGGCAGCTACTTCTATAAAGTAATACGGATGCGCTGTTCACTAATAATATAATATATATTTATACGATGCTCCTTTACTACTCCACCCAACTTTAAGCCCACTGGAAGTCCTTAACCTCGTCCAAACCCCTGTCTGCAATAGAAATCTAAACTCAATCCGAGACAGACACCGACTTGAACTGAATCTCAGCCAGTCCAGCTCGACCCCGGACTGCCCCCGGCATTCATCGGACAGTCACAGCGCACCATTCCGATTGATTGATCCTCACATTCAGGCTTCAACAAATTACAGTCCCCGTAGCGACTTTTAACTTGGACAACTATTATTATTTACTCTCGTCTGACAACCATACCTAAGGTATACGGTGGGGTTCCCGTCCATCGGATCGGAATGGAAACCTAACCTTTGTACCGTACCTTAGGTTTGCTGCAGTCCCGCTTCCGATGAGGGCTGTTCCACTTCCGAAGCCCAGGGCAGGTCCGCTCCTCCACAATGCCCAAGCCTTTTTGCTTTACCCATGGAGATAGTTGAGTTTAGCTTAGCGAGGCCGTACCAAAGGTATACACTACTGCTATATGTATTTATTAAATAGACTGGATCTAAGTCTTCGGAATCCGATGATCGCCACCTAGGTATGATGCATGCATGCCACTGCACTGCATACAATAAGCTCAACAGGTATTGAGACTGTAAAAACGAAACACGAAGCAGAGTGACAGCAAAGCATACTGTACTTATGCACCTTGGGTAGGTATACTCCCCCTTCTTCCTTCTACAGGGTCTTTCTGGGATAAATAAAAAAAATAAAGGCAAATGTAATGAGATGATGAAAGTATAGAGTCTGTCCAGCGCACATGCTGTCGGAAAGTCTTGCATTACTACTCCGTATACTTCTTCCGAATTTCGAGCAATGCGAGCCCATTTCTGAAAGATTGTACACCTATTGGACAGGACATCGGCAAATGACCTGTCCATGGCAAACGATGGACTCTAACCACAATACTTAGTTCAATCGACGGAAATACCGCATATGGCCTCTGTAGGGGCTCAGGGCTCGCCTCAGACGGAACCGTGGCATAATTCTCGCAGTCACTTTATGCGGGTGCCTCAGTAAGGTAAGTACTAGTATGATGGATCCATCCATGGATCTTGAAAGAATGCGAGATTGTTGTATACGTTGTACATGATATCGAAGTTATTCAAGGCATTTTTGGACTGTCGATACTTACGGCTATCAGCACCTGGTACATCAGATAGTGTTATAGATGCACCATCCACTTACATGGAAGGCAGAAACCAGAGGACTGGATGGTTACAAAGATTCATCAAGGTTGACCGGAAACATTGCAAGAGTCTGCTACGTCATGGGCTAGCAGGATACAGTACATACCTTAGGTAGGAGTATCTATACCAGTATACTCTGATCCGCACTTAGACGATACTCAGCCAAGGTTCATTTTAATCAAACCAATGCGCATTCCCCAGAATGACCCACGTCTCTGGATAGTCCAGATTCCGGGGTCGATCTAAGGGTGGTGGTAGTGATACGTATGTAATCTGATGTCAAATCCCGAGACGACCCCTTAACAGAGTTTACTGTTTGTTTAGTAGTTCAGAGCCCGAAAGTCTCGATGCAGGGGAAGAAGGTGGCGGTGAAAGCCGAAGCCAAGTCCGAAGGAGAATCCATACTGTTACCTGCAGTGGATAGTTGGTAGTGGCTTGGGGCTTTTGCTCCCCGATGAAGCTCCCTAGCGCCCGAAGACCCTTCTTTCGGAGCTCATGTTGATCCCCCACAGCAACGCTGGCACATGGACATCAGAGTCCGAAGGATGTTAGACAGCTACTACAGTGTACACTTATAATCTATGGACGGAGAGATGTCAATCATCGGAAGTGGGGATCTTCCCCGCAAACACCGTCCGCCGGCGCAGAGCCCGATCTCCCTGGAGTTGCCCTTGGTAGAGGAGGAACCTAGTATCTGCTTGTCGTGCCCTATATTAACCGCTGTCTCTCCTGATCATGCCATGGGTTCAGCTTAACCAATTCTCTCAACTAATTAATCTATCCTCTCTATAACTACACACACACACACCATGGGCTCCATCGGACAATATCTTGAATTAGACGCCCTCATCGTCGGCGCCGGCTTCGGCGGCGTCTACCAGCTCAAACACCTCCGCGAGAACGGATACAAGGTGAAGCTGGTCGACACGGCCACCGACTACGGCGGCGTCTGGTACTGGAACCGCTACCCGGGCGCCCGGGTCGACAGCACGGTGCCGCACTACGAGTTCTCCGACCCAACCCTCTGGAAAGAATGGAGCTGGAAGCAGCGCTTCCCCGGCAGCCAGGAGCTGCGCGACTACTTCTCCTTCGTGGCCGACAAGTGGGATCTGCGCTCCGACACCGAGTTCAGCACCTTCATCTCCAAGGCGGTCTTCGACGAAGCCCACGACTGCTGGTACATCTCCTCCGCCTGTGGCAAGGAGTACAAGGCCAAGTACTTCCTGCTCAACACGGGCTTCTCGGCCAAGCGCTACACGCCAGACTGGAAGGGCATCGACCGCTTCAAGGGCACCTGGGTGCACCCGTCCTACTGGCCGAAGGAGGAGCCCGACCTGCGCGGCAAGAAGGTCGCCGTCATCGGCACGGGCTCGACGGGCGTGCAGCTCGCGCAGGAGATCAGCAAGGTGGCCGGCCACTTCGTCCTCTTCCAGCGAACCCCCAACACCGCCCTCCCGATGGGCCAGGTCGACTTCCAGAACGGCGAGCAGGACATCCCGCGCGAGCGGTACGAGTCCCTGTTCGCGAACCGCAACGCCAGCTTCGGCGGCTTCTCCTTCAGCTTCCTCCCGCGCTCCACCTTCGACGACAGCCCCGAGCAGCGCCGCCGCGTCTACGAGGAGCTCTGGCAGCACGGCGACTTCCACTTCTGGCTGGCCACCTACCAGGACATGCTCTTCACCGAGGAAGCCAACACGGAGGCGTACAACTTCTGGAAGGAGAAGGTCCGCGCACGCATCCAGGACCCGCGCGCGCGCGAGATCCTCGCCCCCGAGAAGAAACCCTACGGCTTCGGCTGCAAGCGCATTTCGCTCGAGAACGGCTTCTACGAGATCTTCAACCAGCCCAACGTGTCGCTCGTCGACGTCAACGACACCCCCGTCGTCGAGGTCACCGAGCGCGGCATCAAGACCACCGAGAAGGAGTGGGAGTTCGACTACGTCGTCTGCGCGACGGGCTTCGACGCCGTCACCGGCGGTCTCCTCCAGATGGACATCCGGGGTAAGGGCGGCCAGACCCTCGGTAGCAAGTGGAAGACGGGCACCCGCACGTACCTGGGCATGGCCGTGGCGGGATTCCCCAATATGTTCTTCACGTATGGGCCGCAGGCGCCGACGGCGCTGTGCAATGGGCCGACCTGTGCGGAGTACCAGGGGGACTTTATCGTCGATGCCATGAACTACAGCAGGAAGAATGGGCTGCGGCGGTTGGAGGCCCAACCGGACGCGGAGCAGCGGTGGGGGGATGATGTGCGGAAGTTTGCTTATGCTTCGTTGCTGCCGAAGACGAACTCGGTGAGTCCCAGTCCTATTCCTATCTCAATAATATATAGTAAGTAATACTGACTGATCAGTGGTACATGGGAACAAACATCCCCGGCAAGGTCCAGGAGCCTCTGATCTACCTGGGAGGTGTACCGACGTACTACAAGTCGCTTTACGGCGTTCGACAAGAGGGATTCACGGGGTTTGACAAGGTGTAAGCAAGCAGCACAGCACAGCGGGTTGGTTTGGTTTGGTTTGGTTTCTATAGCAGCGGGATCTGGCATTTGATATTCGGGTTGGTTTCGTTTGGCATGTTGAGAACTGGTTCAGAATGCATGAGTTTGTATCTAGCTTTGTGATATTATTGGGCATTGAATATAACGATTTCAAGATGTTTGAGTTATTGCAGTCATACACTTAGCAACCGGGCTGTTACATGCAATATTCTTCTGGTGATAGGCATTCCTCCGGTTCACCTACAAGTTGTATATGTACGTTATGTATATGAAGACCGCGTAGCTCGCTCAATGAAGAAAATATATCTCAGAATTCAGTCAAAGTTGCTGATCCAGTATTCTGTCCGTTAAGGTCCTACTGTAAAATGATATGTATTGGATCAAAGACAAGGCAGATATCTTCTGCTAGATAGATCTCTCGAAATCAATTAGGGCTCCCACCACAGTGACTGACCCTAATAAAGTACAAGCATAAGAATTCTACGCAAAAGAATCCAATAATATCCTCCTAGCCTAGACCGTCTACCAAATTCTTCAAATACCTCCTCTCAACCAACCACCCACCGAATCCCCCCCACAACCTCCCCAAGGAACCCCGGAAACTCCGGCAGAGTATTAAAAAACCAATACGCATGCGGCAGCCCCTTCAACTGATTCTCCCTGACCTCCACGCCCGCCTCCCTCAACACCTTCCCCAGCACGACCCCATCGTCGCGCAACGGATCCGCCTCCGACGTCGTGATATGCACCGGCGGGAACCCGGCAAACGAATTCTTCCCATTCAGCAAGATGAACGCACTCGCGTCGTCCTTCGCCATCCCCGCGTGCTCGAAGAACTCCGTCATTGTCTTCCGCGTCAGCGCGGGCGCCCCCTCCGCAAACTCCGTGTAGGAGTTGTATGCCTCCCGGTACGGGGCGGGGACGTGGTCCGGGTGCAGGGTGACGGGGCCGACGGCGATGATGCCGCGGAGAGAGGAGCGGGGGACTTTCGAGCGGGCGTTGATTATTTCCCGGGCGGCGTTGAGGGCGAGGGTGCCGCCGGCGGAGGTGCCGATTGTGTAGAGGCGGGTGGGGTCTGCGCCTATTTTAGAGGCGTTCTCGTAGGCCTAGGTATCAATTGTCATTAGCCTAGGTGGCCCTCATTTCTGGCAGAAAATGAAAGGTGGAGGAGGAAGTAACGCACCCACTCCAGAACAACCATCGTGTCCCTCAACTGAGTCGGATGCTTATTCTCCGGCGCCAGACGGTAGTCCACACTGACGACCACAGTCCGCGACTGCTCGGCGATGGCGCGGCACAGGAAATCCTCCGTCTCCAGGTTCCCCATCAGGTAGCCGCCGCCGTGCATGAAGAGGCCGAGCGGGAGGGGCCCCGGGGCCGTGGCCGGGTTCGGGTTGTAGACGCGGTACTTGACGCCCTGGGCCTCGCCGTCCGTGGAGCGCACCGCGTCGGTGATGGGCGGGTAGCCCGGTTTCAGGGCCTCGTGGAGTCCGGCAAACATGGCCCGGATGTCGTCCACGCTGCCTTGGAAGACGGGGCGGCCGCCGGAGGCTGCTTCGATCTGGGTTTGTTAGTTTTGTTTTGCTTCCTTTTGTCGGGATTGGGTGGTAGTGGGGATGGGCTGGGTTGGGGTGGAGATGGAGAGGAGGTACGGACCTGGAGCCAGGATTCTGCGTATTGGACCATGGTGAATTTGTGTAGGTATAGAAGAGTAGATTTAGTGGTTTGGGAAGTTACCAAGAGGCTAAATAGCAATATATAAGCTATCGGAGGGCCTTTCGGAGCTCAGAGAACGTGGGGAGGGCCAAGTCCGGGGAATCGGGGTCTGAACTCTGGGGTCCGACGATCTTCGGGTTTGCAACTTTCCAGGGTTTGTGGTGAGACTTTCGGATGGATCTCATCCTACGTAATTCGTCACATGGATGTCTTGAATTGTCTGAACAGAACTATGTAAGCTCTGCACGGAAGATAGGTATAAGGTATATGCACAGTTGCGGGGAAGGACGATCTCAAGTTAGGGTTACCACCCCTTTTCCCACCGGACACTGTAAACCATGGTATCCTTAAGTCCTTAAGCCCTGCACCTCCATGCAATTTCTCAGTCACTCATGTGCATTAAGCATTCCGTAGACAGCTAAATTCCCCGGGTTGCAAAAGAAATGCAATAGGAATTAACACACCCATCAGATAAACCCTCTACCCGGATCCCAATGCCCTCGTCAGTGCACCACCCCACCCCTTTTTCGAGTCTGATTCCCTAACATAATAAGTCTGCAATTTGCACGTTCTGGAGTATCTCCTTCGTACAGACGCCATATACGGACTGGTTGCCTTGCGTGACCGGTGAATTCTCTGCCGATGAGGTTCTGTACCTCCCTTGCGAATAGAGATAGGGGTGACAGCCGCCTGTCCCTTTCCCTCCCTAATGACAATGGGTAAGGCCTTATATATAGAATGGGATTCCAAGCCGAACATTTCAACCTCGAAGGGGCGCCCTTTCCGCTCCTCTGCGACTTCAAGTTGGATACTCATGCTGTCGAGGAAGGAACTACCGGAAGCCATTAAATTCAGCTTCAACGCTCGTTTCCAATGTCAACAACCAAAGCAACCTATCTCTACCTGCGAAGCTCTATTCTACTTTTTCTATTTTATCACCATCAGTACCAACCCCAGACCCCAGGCTGAGGAAGATATAACCTCAATCCAGCCCCGTTCTGAGTCAGTCACCAGCCCCGTAAGCGTCTGTGGCACTGGTACAGTTACTGATCGTCAAGACAGCGTTGCCCTCGTCATGGCCGCCTAGCTCGCTCTGTCAGCATTCCAGGAGCTCATAGAGTTTGTGGGAAACGACTCCGTGTACGAGGACTCGGTGAAGGTGTTCGCAAATTCGATGCTAAACTATTACTCTTCCGTCACAAACGGATGGATCTTTGAGGGCAGAATCGCAATGGTTTCTTTCCCGACTTCATCGTTCTTCAGGTCTAATGACTGACCATACTACGGCTGAGGTGAAAAGAAGCAACGATGGCCTGGTTCCCGGTTTCGATCAGCTTCAGAACGCTCTCGAGCAAACAAACACGGAATTTGGTCGTCTTGTTCCACGGGCCCGAGATCAGATTCTATGAGTACCACCAGTACCTTGCCGAAAATGACCGCCTCATTCCTACCGTCCCCCCGTCTCAACCGCAAAAGCATGTTTTCCACGTGCGAACGGAAAGCCGTGGGATAGACGAGATGTTTCGCCATATGGTGCAGAACGAGACTCCGCCACCCCGTTGAAATTCTATCCTACCCAGTAGACCTTTCATCATGGGTAGTGTTCACTTAAACACAGATGCTGGCCGTAACTGTGCGCATAGCCTCACATATCATACTAATTTTCATCATACCCGTATGCGAGGCCTGAGAAGGCTCCGCCGAAGTGTATCAGAAAATTGATCTGCCGCGGCGGCGGCGGCCCACGAGTCCGAATTAGCCATAGCTCTGGCCGCCGGGCTGACGGCTTCGAGGTGCGTAGCCTGAGCATCCTGGGCTGGCCATCCACAAGCACCTTACCTTCGTGGAGTACTTTCTTGGTCCGATAAGTCCTGTAGATGCCGCCCATATTCAAAGAAGCACAAGGTCTGTTCTCACGGCAAGCAGGACAAATGCGTATTTCGTTGTCACCCGGCGCATTCAAAGTCAGCTCGGTGCACTTCTCATGATACCAGGCGTAGCAGATCGAGCAGTGTGCACCAGCTGCTTCAGAGCTGTTTCGGCGACCGCAACAGGGGATCGAGAGGTCGAAGCTCCGCATCAGACCACGGATCTGGGATGTGCAGGAGTAATACCATTTCTCCACCAACATGGAGGCTTGCGCGAATGCAACCAGGTCCAGCGGTGGCAAGGCTCTGAGGATCATATCGAGGATTTCCACCGGGAGATCCATCGCCCAGTGCTCCCTCGGTGCAAGGGCAGCCCTTGGATGGGCGGAAGTAAACATATAGGTTAGAACCTTGAATCCAGGCGAGCACGACAACGTTGAAGTATTCGTTACCAGGGGGATGGGCGACGAGCAAGATCGACTGCCATTGGATATCCCAAAAAAGGCAATGTGTTGTATGGATATCGCTATCCCACGAACAGTCGCTGTGCCGTGGTTATTGCTGGTCAAGTAATCCTGGGCCCTTGAGACGGCTGAAGTGGTGATCCCTTGAGAGGAGCAGTATACGATCAGATATCCGTGAAACCAGAATACATCGCCGCAGGGTACCGTCCATCGCGGAACCGAGGAAAATGTGATCGGGATCTCGAGAGTATCTGTGTCGTATACGGCCTCGAAATCCCATGCGGCAATACGTAACAACCCGATGGCCAGGGTCGCGAAAAGCAGAGATGGAAATTCCCAAGCAGACATATCATCAAAGTAAAACCGCCAGGTAAAGACAAAGTGCGTGAATAGTTGGAACTGCAACTCGTTCAATGGCACATGGATTCCAGACGGTTGGAGCCACTGGTCGACCAGGACGTCACCACCAAACGAGGCGTCAGGAGTAAGTTCGGGGGCTCCCGCCACATCCTCCAGGAGGGAATCCACCGAGCGAAGTGATGTGTTCTGCATATTGGTCAAGTTCGCCCGTTGCGTTCTCCGAACAATCGCCCCATCCAGTACATCCCATTTGACAACGGTAAGGTGCCCAGCATCTCGATCGATTGTATACACATAGTCAAGCTGGATATGGAGTGGTATTGGAAACGGGACCATCTCCCACTTGAATTTATCGGAGTGGGAGAGAATCCGGCGGAGAGTTTCTAAGGTGGATGGCGTGTCGGGTGCAGACGATTGACCACGAGGGGGATGGAACGCGCGGTACCATCTTCCTGTAACAGTATCAGTGTCAACTACCTTAAGCTGATGTTATGGGCTCAAGTTAGGTGTCGTACCGTCAACATGTAGATTCCAGAGACCTCGGGTAACCATTGCGTAATCCAAGCCTGAAGCACGAATTCACTCTAAAGTTGGAAGATGGAGCAGAGAACTGAGGTGAGACGCCATTGTTGACGAAGAGGAGATCCAAGAGGAGGGGAGGGGGGTGGCACTACCCAAAGTAGCCTTTTCAGAGGAGCACGTGGCCTGTACTGCAGACACTTAGCAACCCCGTCTCTTGATATACCTATTCAGTGCAAAAGAATATGGACAGAATTTTGAGTTGAGCGGACAGCGGTTAAGAATGTCATACGACGGATTTAGCCAAAAACACAGTATAGCAAGGGAGGGTTGGATTCCAACTATCTAACCCTAATCGACTATAGATACACAGGATACCAGATCCAGACGAAACAAAAAAGGAAAGATCCAACAGTTCAACGATTAAACGAGACCATTGAATGTCAAAGAAGAAAAGAAAGTCAGGAAGGTCTATATCGTTTCATCACAGCCACTTAGCGGGTGGCATAGAGGTCACGAGCATGGACCCGGTTGTCGGCAACCAACCAAGAGAGAGTCTCCTTCAAGAGGTCGAGGAACTGCTCGGCGCTCAGCGAACTGAAGTACTCGGAGTAGCTGGAGCTGTCCTCGGGCAGGCTGGGCGTCGAGCTGGGCTGCGGGGCGGAGGTGGGAGCGGGAGCAACGGGCGTCGAGCTGGGGGCAGTGACCTGGGTCTCGGCAGGGGGGGTGCTAGTGACGGTGATCGAGGGAGCGCTGGAGCTGGTAGCAGACGGGATGGCCGAGGAGGTGGCAGTGGGGGTGGCAGTAGCAGTGGGAGCGGCAGAGCTGCCAGAGCCAGAGCCAGAGCCGGAGCCGGAGCCGGTCCAGAGAGCAGGGCCGGGAATCGGGTACGAGTCGATGTTACCGTAGATATTGAAAAGGATACCGTCGTCGGTGGGCGTGTAGAGCTCAGTACCCACGACACCGGAGGGAGAGGCGCTGCCGCCGCCGGTGATCTCGAGGTTGACACACTGGGGGTAGTTCTGGGCACCGTTCTCCTGGCCCGCGGAGTGGAGGGCAATGATCTCGTGGCGGAGCACGTAGTTGCCAGAAGCCAGGCTGCTGGGGATGGTGACGGTCCAGCTGTTGTTGTTGGCGATCAGCTCGTCAGAGGCCCAGGTGTCGGCACTGACAAAACCACGCTCGGCAATCTTCACCCATTCGAGAGTGGTCTTGTCGACGGTAGCGCAGTCTCCGTTGCAGTTGGCCAGGTATTCGATAACCTGAAATAATTAAAGTCAGCTCACTGAAGCCCCGTACCAGAAAGTCACGTGATATGTCGTTCCGGCTGTCGGGAAGTTGTATCCAAGATCCAGCCTCCAAAAGGAACATATTCAGACAAAAGAAAGAGCTCTTTCTACTCACAGGACCTTTGTGACTCTCTGGCCAAGGAGTCCACTGCAGTTCAACTTCGCCGCCGGCCTGAACGGTGGCAGAGAGGGCGGCGTTTCCGGCATCCTTGTGGCAGATGATGTCGGGGCTGCTGTAGCCAGAACCGTCGACGAAGCCCAAGTCGGTAGCGGAAGTCGACCAGCCAACGGTGTCAGGCGGGTTAGGGTTGTAAGGGTAGTTGTTCACAAGGTAGCCTCCGTAGTACTGGCCATCGGCGACAATGCCGCTGACATATCCGTGACCGGCAACGAGAGCCGAAGAGGCGAGAGCGAAAGCAACGTTTCTAGCGACAGACATCTTGAGAGTAGTGATTGGATTCGAACGCACAGCGTTACTCGGTTTTGAAGGATTGGGTTGGGTTGGGTTGGGGGTTCGAAAAGAATGGACTTCAATCAATGAAGTTTGAAAGAAAGGAAGAGAATGAATGGATCGGAATCCGGATAAAGAATGCAGTGGTTGGTTGAGAGAAAAGAAGAAGGTCAGGATGCTTCGAGGATGAATGTCTTTATATCTTTGCGTCTCACGTCTGACCACTTCCGCTGCTTGACAGCGAGCCCAGACTAAGCCAGGCTAATTGCTATGTTCATGGAAAGAAGGTTCGTTGTCGCCGGCACCAAGCCGCAGCTAGATTGCTCTGCGACTCATGTCTCCCTGTCACGGTGGCTCCTCGAAGTCGAGGGAACCGTCGCGATAGGTCCGTTGCGAACAGCAGTCGGAGGTAAATGAAAGCAAAGACACCGGGTCCTAGCCGTTGAGACACCGCTGCTGGCCTTGTCAATGTCAGGTACAGAAGCTCCGCCAGGGGCATGGACTGTTTGAGGGTTAGTGACTAGGATTCAATAAGGCGCGACGGAGAAACAGATGCGGAGACAGGGGTCTTCACCTCCTCAGGGCCGTTTAGGGCCGGAAGTGCCTAGAACTCTAGGTCCCCCGGGACTCTTACGAACATCTCTAGTGACTCTATTCGCTGGTCGTAAGATCGCGACAGCCTGAGTTTCACCTTAATGCAGGGCGTCTCCATGTCTTTGCCCGCCAAGCATCGCGGCCATTAAACTATGGCTCGAGCCGGTGGAGCCCTGTATGAGATTGATCACCGGCGCCAATAAGAGTCAGACAGGGGTTGAGGCCCACTGGAGTCTATCGGAGCATTCGATGTTTCAAGATAACTGATCCTCGTACCGGAGCATGTTGGCGCTGCAGTCTATTTCTCCGTCCACTCGAGACAACCAGATCGACTTTTCAGGGCTTCCCAGGCCACGTGCCGCTGTCATGATCTCCCTCCACTTGACGCCGATTATTGACCAAGAACTAGTTAAGATTGTATGGCAGCATCATTCCTTTCACTGAGTTGCCTGCAGTTCGGAGGTGCCTGAAATAATGGTCCTGTCGACCAGCTTCAATAGATTAAGCCAATCTGATATGTCCGAATCACACCTCTTAGTCCCAACAACATACGGAGTCTGGTTTCTCCTGCATTAGATAGTGACCCTGTTAACTAGAAACCCTTTATCTGCTGATCGCCTCACCTGGTCCCTTCCAGCGCCTAGGCGGAGAACACTCCGAAATATACCTGAAACATCTAGACGCCGGAGTTTTGTCTCCGCCGAAGCCGGCAATAGGCTTCCAAGTTTCCCTATGTAGATCTTTCCGTCATGGGCTGGACTCTCCAACTGACATGTGCCGAGAATGGCCCTTGTTCTACCTATGATATAGCCCTTGACTCATAGGTTTTGGTGTTTGCTTTACCAGGTCTTCGGGCTTTTCTTGTCACTCGTTTGCCGGCCAGACGCAGCGGATATTGCCGGCATGTCTGTTGGTGTTCCAACCTTGCTTGAATCATGGGACTCTCAGAGAGTAAGCATTACATGGAAACGGAGACGATAGTTGCAGGATGAACCTAAGAAAGCAGTAAATTTCCGAGAGGCAACTTTGGAAGCTGCCTAGCGAACTTTACTTATTACATGCTTCCTCGATGACCTTCATGGCGCGTTCACTGCCTGGATCCCTGCAGAGATAGTAATAATCCAGTCAGAATTCACGGGCCGCACTATGATCGGGCATATATTTCCTCAGCAAAGACTTCCACTCTCGGTCTTCCTCACTGTCGGGGACCGAGGTACAAGCACACTCCCACCATACCGGGAAGTATCCAGACATCTCCCAGTCAATTATTCCAGTGACGGATCCGCCCTCCACCATAATATTAACATTAGTGAGGTCGCCATGGGTAAACATATAGGGCGCGGCAGGCGGCATGCAATTTCAGAGTCATATTCACACAGCCTCCGGTATGCTTTCTCCCAGTCCACGCTCCATGTCAGCCCAAAGCTCGTCATCCGAAGCCAGAGGGTCCGTGAGGTACCTCCGAATGCTGATCTCTGAACAGAAAGTTGGAATAGACCGGACGGCCACCGAGTGCCTGAATAGGATCGGACTGTAGCTTGCGAAGCTCCAGCAGATACTCCGCTGTTTGCTTGGCTATGCTTTCTCGTTCATCGGCAGAAATACAGTGGAATTCTATTCATAGTTTTTCTAAGTCCTGAAAGCGATTTAGAAGAAGGTCAATTTAGAATGTCACGTGGAGACGGTTCGGTGCCTGGATTCGTGGAACAATAACAACGGCTGAAGAGGAACAAGATTTACAAGACAAGTACCAGCAACTCAGGGAACAAGCTGAGTAGTCCCGCCGATCCAAGCAGAAGAAGAGCTGAAGCTGTCTGCAGACCCAAGGAACGATGTTCCCTGGATTTCTGAATGCCTACCGTGTGCACCTACCGATTTCTCGGGCTATCTAGGTATATCAAAAAGATAAGTAAGGTAGGGAGGGACTGGTCAACCAGAGATGGTCTGGTAAACGTTGACTGCAAGCTCTGCTGACCAGGGTTTGAGAGCGGACCAGCTTCCCAAGAGAGTAGGCTGGTAAGAGACGGTATGGGAGGCTTGGATCTGGATACTGCAATGCAATTACAAACTATAATGAAGCAAGCCTACATAGCAGTAGTATTTCTGGTCGTAGCTAATGCATCTCAACTCTAAATGAGCCCGCACGCATGGAGTCTGGTGGTATCACTCCGGAGCTACCTACTCGTACAGTACACAGTTCATGAACAGCAGCAACAGGCCATCTGAGACACCGACATGGAACAATCATATCAAGCAGATCAAGAAATATAAAGAAAAGAAAACCCGGTCCGATATTCCTCGGCCCATTTTCCAACTCGCTGCCGGTGCACAGGTCAGTGGACTTACATCCATCAGGACAACGGCATGTCAGCGACTTGTGGTCATGTTCGGCACCGTCCTCGTTGGTCAATGCGAACTCGTAGCACTCGGGACACACATAACCCAAAACTGGGTGTCTCCGGAGCCTATATCCTGGAGGTGCGGTGCCGTTACAGTTGCCAGCTCCGAAGTTGTAGATATGGGGAGTTGTGGCCGGGTCCTCTTTGCATCGGAAGTAGAAATCCCAACAGACCTGGCAGTAGGACTTCCCCATCCACACACGTATATTGGCCAAATCACCGGCCAGCCTGATGACAGTATCACAGTCCTCACAAGCACAAGTAACCTTTTCCGAATACCGATTCTTGCTGTTTGCCCAGAACTCGTCATGTAGCTTGTAATATCGGAAGCATGCACGTCTATGTCCTGCGGATATCGATAAAACTCCTTGGAGAACACATGCCAGGCACATTCGCCGCAGATTCTTGGATCATCTTTCGGTAGGACTTCTCTTTTTGATGCTCTCAGACAAGCTGCATTTAAGTGCACTGATATATGCCGTCCCGTCGTCGGGGGGGGATAGAATTCTTCCCTTGTGGGCTTGATGGGAAGGAAGAGTTTCCATTGACATGCGAGTCCCTAGGGTTCACTCCAGGAATTGCGCCTTCAGGCCCTTTGACTAGGCGGGTGGTACTCAGGTCAGGGTACCCTACAATGGACGTAGTGTACAGCGGTTTAAGAAAACTGGTAGAGTCCCCGTAGTGTAGGAGGGAAACGGCAGGGTTAGCGTCAAGAGGACCATGGACGTCACCATGCATGGAACTCTGTCTGCTTTGACAGGAGAGTTTTCCCAATGACAGGCTGGTTCAGTGGGTCTTCGACCGTGTACGTGGTGGTATATCTTAACTGGGGTGATCTGGCTGTTAACCCCCGTTCAACAGCCTGGGGGTCTCTGATAGACATAGGTCAAGCCTATCGTAAAGATACCATTTCTTCCAACCTTCAACCTTCGGTATCGGCGTCTTTCGCCTCAGTTAGGGTCGGTCGAATCTAGCTCCTTCACTGTCTGCTAGAGGCTCAGGAGAGGCTGTGAAGTATTGAACTCGGATATTCGAGTCGCACGAGGTGACGGCAATGTTGAGTAGGTGAACCAATGGGGTCATTAATGGGCAAGAGCTCAAACTGATCCTTCAGGTCCTAGTTTCATTTGTATATCAGTGCGATGCACGGTTTCAGCCGAGTGGATAAAGGGGGAAA
>MU628645.1:0-43261 GCA_025688805.1 Aspergillus egyptiacus
AAGATGGAGAAGGAACTCACATATTCGTCGCTGATTGGAAGATCGTATACGGTCCTGTGTCCATCAAGCCAACTACTCAAGAGAGAAGCACGCAGAGCTCGGAAGGAATCCGTGGCCCTGTCATAACTAGCTGGCTCTAACACGCCCTGGGAATGGATACCGCGCATTCCATTTGCTAAGAGCTGCTGCCAGAGCTGGTCATACACGTACTGCGCGGAATAGGTAGGGCCAGCTGGCGTCCACCCACCCGTGGACCGGCCTGCTAAGATCTCGAGCATTGGCTCGTCCCACGAAAAGGAATTGACGCCCTGAAACGCGGCCGCATCCAGGGAGCCCGTCCGCGGGCCGGCAACGCCAAACACCTCGTGCATCTCAACCACCAGCGCCCAGAACCGGGCAAGGAACAGTTTGGGGATGAAGCTGTCCTCCGAGCGGCGGACATCGAACAGGTCGAAGTCCGAGTCTCGGATCTGGGCCCGCGGCAGGCCCACGGCGACCCGGACGGTCACTAGGCCCTTGCCCAGCGCCGCGGTTCTGATCTGATCGAATACGCCGTCCGTGGTGTCCTGCCGGAAGTTCACGGTTCCTCGGCGATACAGGACCAAGATGGCTTTTGCGGCTCGCATGCCGGCTGCACCGGAGGAGGACTCTCTTGCTCTGCGTATGGCCTCTCGAAGCTGTTCAATCTTGCGCCGAGCAAATGTGACCGCGGCCTCGTGTGCTTCTGCGACCCCGGTGGAGAGGCCTGTGCGGATCAGAGCAAGACGCGAAGCTCGGACCCCGTGCGGTAGATCAGCATGCACGTAGTTTGAGATGATCGTCGTCATCTTAAAGTGCGGAAGCAGCCCGAGTGCTGGGGCACTGCTACCGGACCCAGGCAATTTCTCTGCCGTTCCCGTGCCGCAATCCCGTTGCACACCTTCATCGTCGTCCAGACGAGTTAACGGTGTGGTTGCCCAAAGATCCTCCCAAGGCATTGCCTTCATCCGAGTAGTGACACAATCAAGGATCTGCCTTCGAAGCGCGAGTCCCAGTCGAGGATGGGCAAGGCCAGCAGCCATGGCGGCGATGAGCTTGTCCTCGTACGTGATGTGCGTTTCGCCCGGCCCATCCCCGACCCCAATGTCGAATTTGGCCAGAATACACGGAAGACCAATCTGGGCAAAATACTCGTACAGGAGCTTGACGCGCTGGATGCGAATCCATCTGGTGTCGCCTCGATAGTCGGCCCCTATGAAGCAGACAAGGTCTCTGTTTCCCAGCGCGTTCCCCCGAGAGCAGCAGATGTGGGCTGCGGCAATGTGCCAGAAGTCGCCTCCCCCAGCCGTGGTGGTGGGGCAGCCGGCCAGAACAGTCTCGAGAGGCTGTAGCGCCATTATTGGATTGCGGATTTGTATGATCCGGATGGGAGGATGGGGTGGATGTTCCGGAAGATGGAGCTGATATGGCGGATGGTAAAAGCCGGTTTGGAGGCCGTTGGGAGACCCTTTTCGGGATCAATTTCTTTGCCCAGTCTTCAGCCCGCATTCGTGGCGACTTGCGTGAGCCCAGGACAGCCCCGCCTGTACGGATGAGATGATAACAGGGAGACGAGATATCCCTGTTCTTCTACGGGGCAATATATGCAGGCTGGGACCATTGGGGACTAACGCCGACGTACCCCCCCCCCCTCTCTTCCCAATCTTGGCTGTCCCCCTATGGAGGAGGAAGATAAATACTTTATGAGAACACCTTAGGCCATGGTCCAAGGACCTCTATCCCACTGAGTTTGAGGAGTGTGAGCGCAAATCATCCCTACGTTGGATAACAACCCCCAGTGCTGTGTCTCTACACCAAGCGGGGAGGGTCAGAAGATGAAGACAAAAACGGCCCTCATCACAGGCTAGTAGTGATGGTGCACTTGTCGACCGCACGGGACACCAAGTAAGCTGACGAAGGGGCTAGGTATTGGTGGCCAGGACGGTTCCTACCTGTGTGAGCTGTTGCTGAGCAAGGGATACTGCGTCCATGGAATTCTGCGCCATCGAACGACCGCAGACTATGCCCCGCTGGCTTTGTCTTGTGTGTTAGCAGCGGCAGAGCAATACCGTATGTCCCAGTTCCCATGCATGGAAAAGAAAAAATGAAGGTTGGGCTGAATAGGAGGCCAGCCAACAGAGTGGTGCTACACTATGGAGACATTCTAGACGCATACTTCCTCCTGCGGCTGTTCCAAACCCACGCCTACCACGAAGTCTACCATCTGGCAGCGCAAAGCCATGTCGGCACCTCGTTCCAGCTGCAGCTCTACACCAGCGATGTAAATGCATTGGGCACGCTGCGGCTCATTCAGACCATCCTCGCCTTGGGGCTAGAGAAGCAGATCAGATTCTACAATGTGAGCAGCCGCGAGGAGCCATTTAGCCACGAAGTTCCTTTTTCTCTTCCTTTCATCGCCCAGCCAGGGCTGACTGTGTGACGCCAGGCATGCTCATCCGAGGTTTTTGGACAGACTCGCGACAGGCCCCAGGTTGAGTCTACCCCCTTTGCCCCTGTTTCTCCGTACGCCGCGGCAAAGGCCTTTTCCTTCTGGATCACTTCGAGCGCGCGCAACGCACATGGCCTTTTTGCTGTGAATGGCATTCTATTCAACCATGAATCTCCACGAAGAGGTTAGTTCGTCGTCCGGTTTACCCATATTTCTCATCCCGCACTCTCGAGCTGACAATGTCATACCACAATCCAGGGCTCGGCTTCGTGACGAGGAAGATCACCTTTGGCGTGGCGGAGATTCACCTCGGCCGCAGGACCTGCATCACCCTGGGCAACCTGGAGGCGCGCCGCGACTGGGGCCACGCTAGAGACTATGTGCGTGCTGTCTTTGAGATGATGGTCCAGGCTGTGCCGGATGACTACGTTATCGCAACCGGCCAGACGCGATCCGTCAGGGAGCTTGCTGTGACCGCGTTCCGGGTCGTCGGCATTGAACTAAGGCAGGCAGATATCTCCAATTACCCACCCCTCAGCGAAGACCAAGACACCTCAACCAGGAATGCTAATACCGTGCCTGCCAAGTATGTAGGTGGATTGGCTCGGGTGATCAGGAAGTTGGCGTCGATGCCCACACCGGTCACATTCGAATTAGGGTTGACCCCGAGCTTTACCGACCAGCCGAGGTGCCCTTCCTGCACGGCTCTGCGCGGAAGGCTGCTACACGGCTGGGATGGAGTCCGCAAATCACCTTTGAGGTATGTTCTGCCCGACTGGGTGCTTGAATATCCGGGATGGGCTGCTAACGATATGGCCGCCCAAGACGCTAGTAGCGGAGATGGTGGAGGCGGATTTGGCGCTGGTACGGGACAAGCCTGGGTTCTTGCGGATAGAGAGCAAGCTTTAGATATGGCGAAAACGGAACTTCATTTCTGCTTCATTGACCGACTCACTCAGAAACGGTCTACGCCATAGAAGGAGGAATCCCTCTTAGATCACAGCTTTGGGGGGTTGAGCTTGCTCCACCAAACCCGCACCACGAATGCGACCCTGATTGTCATTATACCACGAGATGGTCTCGTTCAGGCCTAGTCATACCCATTGTATGTATAAGTTGAAAATCCAGGTGAAGGTGGGAGGAGGAGTCAGACCACCGACCTTGTTCTAGCGGAGTGAACTCGAATGCCCCCATGAGAGAAAGCATCCGGGCATTATCTGCAGTCTTCCGCAACTGCCCGTCCGTCCACTTGGTATCCCACTCTATAGCCCCGCCATACCCACTGAGCCTGGCCACCATAGTAACAACTTCCTTGACCGAGGCTTCCTGGCTCGCATCCGGAGAGACAATAAAGGGCTCCGGCGCCTCATAGTGCCGCAGCGCCCAGATCATCACCCGAGCCAGGTCTCTGGAATAGACGAACTGCCGTCGGGCTCGCCCGCTACCCGGAACCACCAGGGTCGCCCGGGGCCCCTGTTGCTTTGCCGCTGCGACTCTGCCGATGATCCCCGGGATGAAGTGGGAGCCCTCCCCGAAGTTGTCGTTCGGTCCGTAGAGGTTGGTCGGGATCACGCATGTGAAGCGGCAACCGTACTGCTGGCGGTACGCCTGGCAGAGGGTATGGAGCAGACGCTTCGCATAGGCGTAGCCGTAGTTCGATGCATGTGGCGGGCCGTCGTGCAGCATTTCCTCTTTGATGGGGTATGTCGTCTTGTCCGGGAAGATGCAGGTTGAGAGACAGGCTATGAGCTTTTCAACCTTGGGAACTTGTCAGCGGATGAATGTTTCTATCAAACCGGAACGGAAGCCAGGGAGAGGGGATGAGGGTCTTCATCGTCGGGTCTTACACCCTGTTCCTGGCTCGCTCGCAAGACATTCTGGTCGATGGCGACGTTGTCGCGCACAAACTCGGCCATGCGGCGGCTGTTCTCATAAACCCCTCCGACAAGGGCGGCCAGGTGAACGACGTGGGTTGGCTTGTGTTTCGCAAAGATCGACTTGGTTTCTTCGTAGTTCCTAGTAGTAGAATTGGATCAGTATGTATAGGAGCGGGCGGGATGGGTGCCCTGGCTTGAGAACCTCAGGTCCCCGTCAGCGCGACTCAGGAAAACCCATTGCTCCTGAGGACTCGGATTCGCGCAGCTGGCTATCGTCCACTGGATGGCACTGCCAACAAGGCCCGAGCCTCCAGTGACGAGGACGACCTTCTCTTGGGTAGTCACGGGTGCAGTCATCCGGGCGAGAATCAGTGCTTCGTTTGCAAAACAAATAAAACCAAGGCACGGTATAGGTTTATATGCGGCTGTCTGGCTGGACGTATGGAGACGAAAGGATGACCGCCAGACCTCATGAGGTGCAGGGCCCGCATCGCATTGCCTCACTGGGCCTTGTGCATGAAGCTCCCTTGGCCCGTTCGCTGATTAGTCTAGCGGATCAAGGAGTTCTGTCTGATTGCCTGCCTACAGGATCCGTCGGTCGAGAAGCGATCGAATGAACCCCCGACGCGAGGTGGCATCCTTTCTCGGGCTTATTGCATTCGCCGCTGACTGAGGGGTCGTGTTCTACAGCCACCTATTAAGATAACGTTTCCCAAGCCTTGAGAAGCACAACCCCATATCCTGCGGCTCGAATGCCATAGCATAGCATAGGCATCCGGAAAAGGCCATGGCCGAGGCGTTCGGCATCGTGGCCGGCGTGTGCAGCATCATCGACACGGCCGCCAACCTGATCAGGTACATCAACTCTGCAAGCAATGCGGACAAGGAGGCGATCCAATTCGCGTCCGAGGCGAGTCTGCTTCTCCCCCTGATGCTGCGGCTGCAGCTCCGACTAAAGGACCCGCGCAGCCCGCTAGGAAGCCAGGCACACACGGTGCTACGGGATGTGGTTTTCCAGCTGAGAGACGAGCTGCTGCGATTGACGAAACGGCTCTTTCCCGAGGATGGTTCCAAGGCGACGACGGCCTTGAAGCGGAAGCTCCTATGGCCGGTCATCGCCGATGACATTCGACGGTCGATCCAGAAGATCGAACGACTGAAGACGTTTGTCGGACTGGTGCTCGATGATAACCTAACGTGAGTGTGCCCCCCCCCCGGTGGAGGAGCGTTTTCCGACGGGGGAAAGTTAACGAGAGCTCATCATGTCAGTCAGCTTGCAAACGAGATCAAGGCAGACACTCAGTACCTGAAGCCCTTGAAGGTCAGCGTCGAGGAGATTGCAACCAAATTGCAAGCAATGAAGGCCAAGATGGACACCGACTTCGACGACTCCGCCAGCCGGGCATTGCGAGAACGGCAGGATACGGTTGTCCGGTTCATGGCGCCCTGGGATTTCTCAACCCGCTACCAGACGTTGATAGCAGACAGGCTAGGCAACACGGGCCGATGGTTTCTCGACTCGGAGCCGTTCCAGAAGTGGAGTGAGGGCCACGTTGGCGTGCTCTGGTGCCCTGGGATGCCAGGCGCCGGAAAGTCGATCCTGGCGGCCGCGGCTATCGAGCACATGGAGCGAAAGCTGGCCGGGGAGAACAATCAGGCGTTGCTGTGGACCTTTTGTGAATACCAGCAGGGCGCGGAGCAGACCAAGTTGAACATGCTAGGCAGCCTCTGGAGACAGTTGCTTCGTTACCGGCTCCTTAGGGCTCAAGAACTGCTGGACCTGGAAAACAAATATCTCGGGCCACGCATGCGCCCTACTGCCCCGGCGATGTATGATCTCCTGCAAAGGGAAATCGACAAGTATGACCGCACTTATATCTTCATCGACGGGCTGGATGAGTTATCGTCGAGGAATCGAGACGAGGTGATCGGGGCCCTGGGCAGCCTTTGCGGCGTGAAGAAGCCTGGTGGGAGACCCCCCTCGTTGGCGACTGGCCCACCGTCCCTTGGGGTCCCTAACAACAAGAACAAGAACAACGGAAACGCATCCCGCCCGAGGCTCCAGCTACTGGTGACTGCACGGTTCAGCGGAAGAGAGACCGACGGGTTCGAGCAAGTGCAGCACCTGGACGTGCAGGCCGACGAGTCCGACTTGCACAACTACATCCAGAGTAGCGTGCGGTCATCCGGCGCGAATCGACTCTCGAGACTGATTGTAAAAGACCCTACTTTATTGGGCGACATCCAGAGCGCCGTGGTGCAAAAGGCCAGTGGAATGTTCCTGCTCGCAAAGCTACACCTCAAGTCCCTCGCCGACGCCCTCACGATCAAGGCCACCCGCAAGGCACTGAAGAAGCTCCCCGAGGGTGATGGTGCGATTGCCCGGACGTATGAGGACGCGATGGCAAGGATAGACAGCCAGAACTCGCACGAACGCGAGCTGGCCCAGAGAGTCATTTCCTGGGTCTTGTGTAGCCACAGGCCACTGACCCTGCGCGACATGCAGTTCGCATTGACCGTCGATCCGGACGATGAGGACGACGACTTCGATCGAGACGATCTGGTGCCCGAAGCTCTGCTCATCTCCGCCTGTGCGGGTCTAGTGATCCAGGACCGGCAGACCCTGGCCTTGCGATTTGTGCACTATACTGCCCAGGAGTACTTTGAGAGTCTGCGGACGAGCCGCTTTTCTCTCGCCGACTCGGACATGGCGCGCACCTCGCTTTCCTACTTGATGGCCGATCAACACGCGCTTGGCCCGACTACCCTGACCATCGAGGAATTTGACGACTTCCTCCACCGAACACCCTTTTTCGCCTACGCAGCACGGTTCTGGGGTGTGCATGCGAGGGTCCTTCTCGCCGTTTCCAAAGACGCGCCTGAGAAGTCGGAATGGCCACGGCTCGAGGAGCGTCTGGAGGCCTTCTTCGACCGGCACGCCCAGCTCTGCTGCGCTGTCCGTGGCCTTCTGGCGCAGCTCATCAAGGATGCTGGAGGTTTCGGGACCGGCAAGGCAATGGGCCATGCCATTCGCACGTATCACGCTTCGGTCAAGGCCCTCAACATCTGCGCCTTTTTCGGCCTTAACCCGGTCATTCTCAGCCACCTGGCGAGGGATCCCGAGGGCGCTTGCATTTCAAACGATGGGTTTCTGGGCAACGTGATCCACTGGGCCGTTCTCGGCGGGTGTGAAGACACCCTGCACATGCTGCTCCAAAGGGGCGATTGCCAGAGACTTGTCAACGAAATGACACTCTGCAGGGAAATCGACGAACTGCTACCCTTCAAAGCCCGCTCCGGCCACTCCCCACTGCATCTTGCTGCATACCAGGAGCGCCCCGTGGCAGTCAAGGCCCTGATCAATCATGGGGCAGACCCCGGGCTGCAGAATCACCAATCGTTCACTCCAATCCATGTTGCCGCCCATAGTGGTAGCATCGGGTCCATCAAGGCCATACTGAGCACGGAGCAGGGGAGGCATACCTGGCTGATCGCGAACCAATTTGGGGGGAACTCCATGGTGGACGCGGCAATATGGGGGCATACGGAAGTCGTCAAGCTTCTGCTGGCCTCGTTAGAACAACTGTCCGAATACAGTACAGTCCAGACAATCCCTGGTCTCCATGACTGGACAGGCCGCAATCCACTGCACTATGCGGCCGAGCGTGGGTTCCCAGACATTGTTCGCATCCTGCTCGACTCGCGATTCGGGTATGAGCTGGCTCTGGTGGAAGATGACCGAGGGTCACTGCCGCTCCATCAGGCTGCGTTCCACGGCTACGTTGAGGTCACCAAGACTTTCTTCCAATGGGTCCATGCCGACATCTTCCTGCGGCCGCCGATTCTGAAGCACGCCCTGAGGCTTGCGGCTGGCCATGGACATTCCGGGGTTCTTCAGATTCTGCTCGAGCTTGCACCGAATTACGCACGAGAGCCCATCGACGCCGCAGGCTGTGTGGCCCTGCACTACGCAGCACGGAGTGGCAACATCGAGGCGGTCCAGGTTTGTGTCCGGAAGCTTGATCGCCCAGCAGACGTGGATAGACCTGGAGAAGACAACCTGACGGCGCTAATGGAAGCCGCGCGAACGGGACATGCAGAGGTGATTGAATACCTCGTCTCTGTTGGTGCCAATCCGAACGCAGTAAACAGCCGGGGGGACACAGCCCTGCATTTGGCCATCGAGCAGAACCTTGGCACCGTAGTTGAGTTGCTGCTCTCCTTGAAGGCCGATGTGCAGGCCGAAAACCACCAGGGTCTGACGCCCGTCGGCATGGCGGTTCGGGACAAGGGCGTGTTGTCCACTTTGCGCATGAACAGCGGCGGCGTCTCCAACTTCATCACCCAGAGTGGAGGAGAAGGCACTGCTCCTCCTGGGATCCAAGCATCCTCATCATCCTCATCACCACGCTCCTACGTCCCCACGAAGTGCGAAGATCAGTTGCACGCCGCGTTCGTGATCAAGGTCGCGTCCCAAAGACGCCTGCCCGCCGCCATAATCGGATACATCTTCGACCTTGCCGAGTACTGGCTCCGGCACAAGGTCCAAGTCGTCCGTCCGATGCTCATCGACGAACGCACCGTCTTCGCCGTCCAATACGCCCGCACCCCGCCGATAAGCGGCTACGGGGGCTGGCCGGTCCGCCAGCTAATATTCAGCGCGAGCTCCTACGAGGAGAACATCCGGATCCCGCACAGCCCCCAGCCCAGCGGCAGTAGTAGTAGTAGTAGTAGTAGTAGTAGTCATCACCGCGCCTATACCTGGTGGGAGGCCGCGAAGGTCGAGGAGAATACTGCTGGCCAGGACTCGGGGGAAGCGGTTGGTCCGATCTTCCAGACGGGTCCGATCTGCTTCTGGAACGTGCACATGGGGCCCCTGGAGGCCCAGACACATACATGTACGTGGCCCGTGCATGGGCATATGCTGAGCGAGTACGGCGACGAGGTTGCCGCCCCAGGCAGAGGGGAGCCTGTGGTGTTTTACTGGTGCCAGAACACCAGTCCCGGTGGGTGTTTGCGGTGGATGCGCGAGCTGCGACCTGGGATGAGAGTGGCGCTGATACCCAAGGCCTCCTTCTCGAATAAGGTCAACCATGTCTCTCGGGCGGAGATCACCATGTGTACGTCTTTTCTAAGGAGGTAGTCGCCTGGGCTCCCCACGGTATGAGGTATGGTTTCTCTCTCTAGGAATACTACTGGCGTTTCTTAAAAGAGCGGGAGATCTCTCTCGGGCTGGTCCGAGGGTAATGAGAGTTACCCTAATTCATTGTCTGCGGAGCGTCTTTAAAGGATTACTCTCATGCAGGCACTGTCACGGGCCGTGGAAAGCGCAACAGAGCGTGATTCTCGTGCAATGTCAATCACGAGTCTGGCGTCGCGGCGGCCCAGCTCACTGAGATGGAGCATCGCTTGGTTGTCGCTTCGGCTCAACTCGGCCATGACGTTCGACGCGCGCGCAATGTCGATCTTGACGATGCTGTTTTGGGATGCTAGGAGAGCATAAACCTGTATTACGAGTTAACTAGATACTTCTCCCGGCCATGAGTTCGAAAGGAATGGATGTACATACCGCTTGGATCTGGGCAGACGTTCGTGGCACCAGGTACTCGCACTGTGCCACGAGACCGTGATGCCAGCCTCGGGCGTTTTCTAGCTTGATAGACAGCTCCGATCGGTCATGACGGCTCTGGCGCTGGGGATTCCCGACAGGTCTGTCTGTCAGAGTCTCTGTATACTGATGTATTCGCTCGATCAAGTATAATGCAGTCTCAGCCTGCATTTCCAAGGAGAACCAGCTCAGTAAGCTGCTAAGTTCACCAGTGATTGGGACCATGTTCAGGTCCTTCCAAGTTCTGAGCAGGCGGTTCTAAGTCCTGATCTGAATGGCTGATTGGTTTCCTCATGCCGGTCGTGTCTTCGATGTTGCCGACGCGATGCCTTAGACTGTTTATCGTTCCAGTAAACCACCGAGCCTGGAGCTCAAGAACCGAGATCGGAAGCGCGATCGAGATGCTTCCATGTGAGAGATTGGCTGACTCCAGGTAGCTGAACAGCTCCGATATGGACCATGCCTGGGCTCCGAAGATCAGGATCCGTGTTGTGCCCGTCTTGCTGACTGTCACGCCATGAGCATGGAGGGGCCACCTGCAGCCAGACTCGAGTTGACTGTAGGTTGGTCACCAGGGAGAAATACATGACTTGGATTATCTGCCTAGAGATGCTGAGGAACGGCAGACCTACCAGGACCTCTTTTAGCTTTCTTTCTACCAGATTCTGCCACCGCAGCTATGGCAGAAGGAAGAGTGGTCTAGCTGGAGAAGAAGATATATTTACCAATAGTTTCTCCTATACTGCAATCTGAATCCAAAGGCTCGATTTTCTTTACAGCGTGTTCGCCTAGGACCTAGTGATATCGCGAGACCTTTTGAAGCCGGATCGGCCACTACCAGATGCACCCACCCACCGTGGGTAGGGTCAGGTACCTAGGTAGCTAAGGTAGATCCATACGTAGTACACCGTACAGTACTTAATGCACTATACCTACACCTTTGCCCTCTCCGCGCCATCCAGCACCTAAGCGGGACTCGCAACCCCCTTTGATCACGCACTTAGGAAGTAGATCCAGCAAACGATGCGGTTTGTTTGTATAGAGATATATATATATATATATATATATATCTATACTGTTAGAGTCTCCGCCATTGTAGTAGCGACGCTCGCCTATAGCTCAGCTCCAGACAGAAAGCGGAGAGGTTCCCTTCTCGCCTTCACCTGAGTGTCTTTGTCTCCTCCGTCTGGTTTAGGCTGGACCAGTCCAAGACTCTTAGGACTTGTCCACCCATAGTTTCATTCAATAACTGGGCTATATAACTTCATTATAAGAATAAGCCAGTACATACGACCACAGGGTGTGGAGAACAGGGCTTCCCGTCCGCTCAGCCGTACTTAAGCCACACGCCGGCTGGTTAGTAGTATGGTGGGTGACCACATGCGAATCCCAGCTGTTGTATGTTTTTGTTTTCTTTTTTGGTGTTCTGAAGTTAGTTGATTGCTCCGTACTATGTATGATCAGGTAACGCTGCGAGCAGGAGACGCCAGGTCCCACCGCTGGCGCCCAGATCCGTTTCTCAACCTGATTTACTATGTATTTACATGGACTTTGGGTTCATACTGTATCAGATATGGTTTCTCTTCGGGAATAGTTTTGGCGTTGCTTAAAGGGCGGGGGATATGTCTCTGGTTGGCTGGTTCAAGGGTCCTGCGAGTTGCCCTACTTCATTATACTTAAGGGAGTCAGCCCTATAAAGGAGACATAGTACCTTACAAGAAACATGTAAGTATTCCACCAGTGGTCTGTTTTCGGCCTATTATTGTTAAAAGTGCTCTGCAGAATAGACAGTCTAACTGACTCGTCTTCTGTGAATAAGCCAGGCCACTCAGGGTAAGCCCTAAGTGGGTGATGGATCTTGGCCAGGACCGGCTGGACGTTCAGTGTTTATATTCGATTATGTCCAAGGGAGGTTGAATCATCAATACTCCTACTCACTCCTACTCCCTACTCAACCAGCGTAACAGCATCCCCCCGAATGAGATCCGCCGCCCTCTCCGCAAGCGCATACACCGTCGCCTGGATATTCCCACTCGGCTCCAGCGGCATGACACTCGCATCCACCACGCGCAGCCTCCTCGTGCCATGCACCCTCAGCCGCTCATCCACCACGCCCCCCATCGCCCGCGGCATCATCGCGCAGGTCCCCGTCGGGTGGAAGCACGACAGCAGCCGGTCCTTCACGAGCGCCTTCGCGACGTCCAGATCCGCCAGATCACCGGGGCTGCTTTTGGCGTCCGGGATGCGATGATCCTCGACCGGCTGCTGGAGGAGCGAGCGGAATGGCTCGGACCGCGCGACCCGGTCGATGTACTGCGTGTGGCGGGCCAGGATCTCCAGATCCAGCGGGTGCGAGAGGTAGTTGGGGTCCAGGACGGGCTTGTCGGTGACCCGCGGGGAGCGGATGTGCACGGAGCCCCGCGAGAACGGGTGGCAGAGTATGGCGAGGATGCTGATGTAGTTGCCTTCGGCTTTCTTGTCGAAGAGCTCGGCCATGCTGGTGGCGCCGGACGCGTTGGCGTGCAGCTGCAGCGGCAGGAAGAGGTATTCGGCCGCGGGCTCGGTGCCGTCGCGGAGCATCTGTCGGAGGATGTCGTCCTGGGCTGGAGGCATATCTGTAGGTGTGGGTGCGTGTGCGTCAAGTAACTGGCGACAGTCGTCTGTCGAGGCTTGCTGCACCCCGTCAACCAAAGGGAGATAGGCCACGCTGATGGGCATGCCGGCCAACGGACCCGTGCGGGTCTGCTGGTACAGCTCCAGCACCGACTGCACCACCTGCGGATCCCGCATGATGTCGCCCGACACCTGCCCGTCCGCGACCCGGTAGCTGATGGACGAGATGCAGTGGTCCTGCAGATTCTCGCCCACGCCCGGCAGGTCCACGACGACGGGGATGTCGTGCCGGCGCAGGAGATCCGCGTCGCCGATGCCCGAGAGCTCCAGCAGCTGCGGCGAGTGCAGACTGCCCGCACAGAGGATGACTTCTTTTCTCGCGGAGAGCGTCAGCTTTTGCCCGTCGGGGCTGTTGATCTGCACCCCCGTCGCGGCAGGTTGGCCATCTGCATCTGCATCCGCGGCGAACAAGATCCGCTCCACCACCGTCTCCGTCAGCAAGGACACATTCGGCCGGTCCGTCGGATACGCCGCAGCGGAGCCCCTCGTCGCGGTCTCCGCATCCACCGACAACGGACACGTAAAGGCGCCCAGCCTGCGCCCCCGGATCGGATCCTCATCCTTCGTCTTCGTCCACCCCAGCCCCTCAAACGTCTCATCCCACGCGCGATTAAAGTCACCATACGTCGCCGGAAACGACACCGGCAGCGGCCCACTATCCCCCTGCCGCGCCGGATCCAAATACCCGTCCAGCCCTAACATCTCCTTAACCTCCTCCCCCGGCGCAGTGTACGTATGGAACCGCCGCAGATACGGCGCCATCGTCTCTGCCTCCCAGCTGGGATTGCCCAGCTTGGCCCAGGCGTCGAAATCCCCGCGCGACGGATACATGACCATGGAGAAGTTGAGGGCCGACGACCCGCCCACGACTCGGCCTCGCGGCTGTGGGATCTGCCGCCCGTTGACGTGCGCCTGGGGCTCCGTCATGAAGCCCCAGTCGACTTTCTCGTCGTCGAACAACGTCGTCACGAGACCGGGGGTTTGGATGCGCGGGTCGTTGCGCCCGTCGGGGCCGGCCTCGATCAGGAGGACGGTCTGCGTGCGGTCCTCGCTGAGACGCGAGGTGAGGACCAGGCCACCGATGCCGGCGCCGATGATGATGTAGTCGTATTCTGTCGCTGCCATTGTTTCTGTCGTTACCATTTCTGTGGTCTGGGGGATCTTGTATGGGCTGTGGCTTGGATTCGGATGTAGGGAAAGGGTGCATGCAATGCAGAGGCATTCGGTACCGTGCGCTTTATATGAGTGGATGAGCCAACTGCTACTATGGATGCAGAGACTGGTACACATGCAGGAGAGTGGAATCAACAGTCCCAGCTCAGGCCAAGGATCCACCTTGCGTGACGTGTCCGGCTTCATGGCCAGCCACGAGGAGCATGATGGAGGATGCTGCCCACTGCAGCCAAACTACTGGTACGAGATTCTGCAGCTGTTCAGGAAAGAAAAAAGGAGTCTGCTGGCAAACTGTCGATCATGGCGCTGATCCTCACACAGGAAATGGAGATAGACTCAGCCGCAGCTGTATATCTTACTGTCCCAGTGGTACCCTGCCTGGCCTACGTATGCCTGCTCACGGCTGGCGTATAAACTATAAAATACCGCGAATTTTCCTAGAAATGTCAATCAATCACAAAATAACACTATTGCCGTTAATCAACCGTAAATATCTTAGCAGTCTACTATGGCCTCCAATCCACCCGCGAAAACCACCGCCTCCGAGGCCACCAGAAAAGCCCCTCTGGAGACCCGACTGTTCATCAACGGACAGGTAGGAGTCAATCCCCTTATCAGTTTTCTCTGCTAAGAAAGTCAGTACGTGGACGCCGCCACCCCCAGTCGAATGAGCTGTTACAGCCCCGAAGACGGCGCCCTCATCACCGACAGCGTGCACAAGGCCACCAAGCCCGACATCGACGCCGCCGTCGCTGCAGCCCGCGATGCATTCCAGCACTGGTCCGGCACCTCCCCGGCCGTCCGGGCCAAATGCCTTCTCGCCTTCGCCGACCTGATCGAGGCCCATGCCGATCAGCTGGCTGTCCTGGAGGCCGCCTGCACGGGCAAGCCACTGGCCGTGTTTCACGGGTTTGAGAAGCCGCTGGCTTGCAGTGTCTACAGATGTACTTCCCTTACCTTGCCATTCTAATAACAGAGAAAGAGAGAGTCTGACAAGAGCAGACTACGCAGGCTGGTGCGGCAAACTCAGCGGCGAGTCCTACCCGATTGAAGACGCCACCGGGACCGGCGCCGGCATGCTGAAGCTCACGCAGCACACGCCCATCGGGGTCTGCGCGGCCATTGTGGCCTACAACGGCCCGATTGCCCTGATGGCATTCAAGGTGGCGCCCTGCCTGGCGGCGGGGAACACGATGATCGTCAAGTCCAGCGAGAAGACGCCGCTCTCCAGCCTGTATCTGGGCCAGCTGGCCCGGGAAGCGGGTATTCCGGACGGGGTGCTCAACTTTGTGTCCGGGGACGGCGAGACGGGGGCGCTGCTGGCGGCGCACATGGACATCGACAAGATCTCGTTCACGGGGAGTGCGGCCGTCGGGAAGAAGATCGCGCAGGCGGCCGCGCAGAGCAACCTCAAGCGGGTGGCGCTGGAGCTGGGCGGGAAGAGTCCCAGTCTCGTGTTTCCGGAGGCGGATCTCGATCTCGCGGTGGAGTGGTGTGTCCGGGGGATTGTGAGTGTCTCGGGGCAGACGTGCTTCGCGAGCTCGAGGGTGTATGTGCATGAGAGCGTGAAGGGGGAGTTTGTGGCGCGCATGAAGGCCGCGTTTGAGAGTCAGGATGCGGGCTTTGGGAATGCCCTGGCCGAGAGCACGCTGCATCCGCCGATGGTCGATGCCGGGCATTTTGCGACGGTGCGCCGCTTCGTCGAGCAGGGCAAGACCGAGGCGACGCTGGTGACCGGCGGGGAGCAGATGCTCAGCGAGAAGGTTCTTCACCTCCTCCTACTCCCGGACATCACGGTATAAGGTACTGATAGTGACAGGGCCTCTGGATCCGCCCGGCGATCTTCGTCGACCCGTCGGAAAACGCGACGGTCAATCAGTCGGAGATCTTCGGCCCTGTGGTGGTGATCAGCGGCTTCCGCGACGAGGACGAGGTGGTGGCGCGGGCCAACGACAGTCCCTATGGGCTGCACAGCGCCGTCTTCACCCGCGATATCAACCGGGCCATGCGCATCGGGGCCAAGATTTCCAGCGGCACGGTGTGCATCAACTGCTGCTCCCTGGTCAACCCGAGTGTTCCATTTGGTGGTCGTCGGCAGAGCGGATGGGGACGAGAGCTGGGAAAGGTGAGTCACCTTATGAAACGATAGTAGTCACGCAGTCTGCACGAGAGACGCTAACGGTGGAGTAGAAGGGGATGGAGGAGTACACTGAGGTGAAGACCATGCTTATCAAGTAAGTCGGCCTGTCCTGTCCCGATCCCGGTGTCTGGTTTGGCGCTGATCTTCAACCACAGCGTGACGGGCTGAGCTGAGCTTTATGCTTTGGTCCTATGAGAGACCGAGGTCTGAGATGAGGTCGCAGGGCGCGTAGTCCTGCAGCGTGATGGTGGTTGATGTACTTGAATGATCCACTTGTGCTCCACCTGGATGCATGGATGTCACATCCAGCTGTAAGACTGCCATTTGCCCGAGATGGATACTATCTATTAATTAATGCAGCGCCTGAGCCACGCAGTAATATTAGCCTGGAGTAATCAAAATTTCCCGACTTGTCGAGCAGGCAGGACAGTGATGGATCTTCATCACGGAGCGTGGGTTCGTCATATAACCATAACCCTAATTAGTGCTCGACTGAAGTAGATCCCAGACTAGAGTCGAGTCTGCAGATTCAGATCCACTCCTCCAGCTCGCCACAGCTGCAGTATGATACGGATGCTGAACTGTCTCCCATGTGCTGTCTGCGTCTGCGGCATTTCCAAACAATAGTCCGCTTCGATCGTAGACCAAGCCCATTGTAAATCACGCAGTCTTCTACTACCAGCCAGACAGCTATAAAGACATCAACCCCCCAGTGAACCTTTGATACAGCAACATTCCAGCATCTTGAAGCATCCCAAAATGCCCTCCCTCGAACCAGAAAGCACCTTCGCCTACCACGGCCTCGAGACCGAGACCAACGGGGTCGCCCACGCCGAGGCCGTCAAGGCCCTGATCAAGCAGTACCTCGACGCCGTGCACTTCGACCGCAGCCTGCCCTTCATCAAGGACCGCGACCTCGAGGCCGCCATGTGGACGTACTTCACGAGTCTCAACATGGGCGCAAGGACCGAGGCGTCCGTGAAGAAGGCCCTCAAGCTCTCCGCCACGTTAACCCACCAGGCATACACGAATCTGCCTTTTGACAATAAAGTCGCCTGCGCCGTGCAGATCCTCTATATGTTCCTGGTTGATGACATTGCCGAGGATTTCATGGACGAGCTCAGATGTTTCTGCCAGAAGTGCGTCCCCTCTCTGCCCCTTCGTCCCTCTACGTGATATATAGATATCTGACGAGTACAGCTTCACCCTCAACGCCCCCCACAAACACCCCCTCCTATCCAACTTCGACGCCCACCTCCGCTCCCTCTCCCGCTTCTACGGCCCCTACTGCCACTCCACCATCATCAAGTCGCTCTTCGACTACGTCAACGGCCGCATCATCGAGCACGAGATGGAGCGGTCCAACTTCCGCTTCCACCGCGCCGCCCGCCTGATGCCCATGTTCCTGCGCACCAAGGTCGGCGCCGCCGAGATCCTGGTCTCGATGATGTGGCCGCAGGCCGCGTTTCCGGAGCAGGAGGGCTGTCTGATGCAGTACTTCCCCGCGGTGCAGGAGCTGGTGCTCTTCATCGACTTCACGAACGACATCCTGTCGTACTACAAGGAGTTTGTGGTGCGGCAGGAGAGCGGCAACTTTGTGGCGAACTTTGCCGAGACGCATGGCTTGTCGCATTTGGATGTGTTGAGGCATTTGGTGGGGTATGCGCCGAAGGTATTTCCTTCTTTCTTTTTTGCTTAATGAGGGAGGGTTGCTAATCGTGGATAGGTACTGGATGCAGCGTATCAGATTCTCGAAGGCAAGGAGGAGATGCTGGCGACGGTGCGGACGTTCGTCAACGGGTGGATCATGCTGTGTACGGGGCATCGCCGGTATTATCTGGTGGAGCTCTTTGAGAAGGAGGGCTATCTGCCTCCGTATGATGAGGATGCATGATTGGATGGATACAGGATCAATGCGTCAGTTTTCATGCATTGTATATAGACCTAGAAGACTGAATTGCTTCCCGCATCCATGTCCTTGAGGCGAAGCAAGTTGACCTTCGCAGTAAGGCATACATATTGCAACCCCTCCCCAGAACCCAGCTCAGCTCGGTAGAACTGATGATCAATTCTCAGTAACCAACAGACTGAAGTAATTAATGCATGCATGCATGCCCGGTGGAGCCAGTCGCTGTGGCCTCACCTCACCTCCTCTCGCTATGACGTGCCCAGAGGCTACCTGCCCCCCTACCGTAGACCACTACGTAGTATCTATGTATGTACTACTACTGTACTAAGTCCCTAACAAGTCCATCTACGGTGCCGGACATCTCGACGTTCAGCTCGCCACAATTTACAAACTAATGATCTGCATGACGGCCAGCCAGCAAGTACCGTACGTAGTAGACTACTAGACTACTAGTCTGCTTTTAGGGAACCAAGTTACCAACGCTTCCTGGACTCGAGTCCCGATAACCTTGATCCTATCACCTGCCTACCTACCTACCTACCTACCCTAAGTTAGAGTTACATTGTCTTCCCGTCCCGTTGACGTATGCTTCTTCCTCCGTACGCGCCTGAAGCCGAAGCCGACGCCGAAGCCACACCTTATCCAACCCAAAGCGGGGTATCAATAGAAGAGCACTAGCCAGCGGCCAGCCCCGAGCTGAACAAACCTTAATTAATCAATTGAATCAATCAATCACAGGAATGGGAGGGGGTGGGTGGGTGGGGTGGACTCCACTGCTCTTCAGTTCTCATGCAGATGTACCCACAAGGGGTCTTGTCATTGGGGCACTGAGAACGAGAGGACCTAATAGTCTACCTGATGTGCTGTACCTTGGCGAGGCTCAGCCAGCCAGCCGGTCTTTCTATCTAAGCGCTGAGGAGGAGAAATGGCCGCAATTGATTTGGTAAGCTACGGTGAGAGAGGAGAGGAGAGGAGAGGAGAGGAGGGTAGAGGGGGTGCATTTGATGAGATTGTATTATATTAATGGTTAATGGTGTTTAATTACCTACTATACTACTATACTTCCAGTCACTATAACAACCAAGGCACCTGCTCTTAATACTTAGAGATATGTCATCAGGAACCATATGATATACAATCTTCATCCATCCCATGAATATCCTTAGAAAGAACCGCCTCACGGGATCTCTTAGGGCAACGCTGCAATATGTATCAGCGTCGATTGTTCAGTAGCATTATCACCACACGTTTCATAAACACCGCCATTATCTCGTATGGTGCTGAAAATAAGGCAATTCTACTTAGATTCCTAGACTAGACTTTACATCTGCATTTATCTCACCAGGAACTTTTAACAAGCTGAGACCGGCTCTCTTTGAATGCTCTATATGTATATTATTACTTTCTTATCTTCATTACCTGAGTATTTCTGTTTTCTTTTTATTACATTTCTAAAGTCTATCACTCGTTATCGATATAAAAGTCCAAAGCTAGTACCACTAGAAGCCATACTAGGCCATGTATGTCTGGAGTAGCTAGTTTCAACCAGCAAGACGATGTAACTCTCATCCTGGTGTCCTTAACTAGATGAAACTAGACGATGAAAGAACCCCCGTCAGCAGGTTCGCTTAGAGCATAGCTTTCATGCTTTATTGGCAGACGGACTCTGAGCATGTCCCCGGTTTAACTCGGGTCATATCTGCCAGTATAGTTTGTGTACCTGTACGATACCTTTGAAATTGGGATATATTGAATCAGATATCAGCTACTTCTCAGCACCCCGCTAGCTAAAACTTATACCCTGGTCGGGTTCATTCACCCTTCCGAAACGATGTCACTATCCAACAGGCAACCTAGGCTGTATAAGCAGGAGCACGGTCCTACTCACTGGATCCCTTCCTCTAGCTGAGCCTGGGCAACATATATAGAGAAGTCGGCAATTCACCTCCCAGATCAGTGAGTCAAGGATGGAATGCAGGAAGTTTGGTAATTCATAAGTTTCACTGAACTGTCTTGGTCTACCTGGAGAATATCTGTCTTTAGTTAGGATCATGATATCACGGCCATCTCCTTGACAATACATACAACAATCTGGTGGGGTTCTTAAGTTTGTCTGTTTGCTTGCCAATTTTCTTCCCTTATATCTCTCTTAGATATAATGCTCTGTGTATATGGCTTGTGACTGCTTGTTAAAAGAATAGCGCCTATCTAATTATATCAAACCTTGTCAGAGCACACGGTCTACTACAGATACAACTTAATCCATCTACCCTATATCAGTATGCAGTCAGAGTGCTCTGAGATAATTCAGACTATATCTGTATTCTCATGCTCTGCGATGTGACTTCAGATTATTAACTAAAACATCTGTACCCCTCTCTTAGGACTCCTATTACCGCAAGGCCGAATCATTTTCATTATATGCAGCTATTTTGAGATCTAGGTGGTAGCTACTAATGATTAAAGGGCTATACACAGAAAAGATAGTTTTGAAAACAACCCTCTGAGCTGATGCAGGAGACTGATAGATGACAAGATAACTATGCCAAGGTATAAGGATTCCATCACCTCAATTTGGACTGCTGTGGGGTATACGAGGCAGTATAGCTATCTTATTGAGGTATTCTCTCTGATGCCGGATGTAAAGCTGATGGAGAGATTCAGGCTGCGCGATAATGGGCAGGTTGACCCTACTCATGCGGAATACGAACTTAAAACGCAGCTAGAAAAAGAAGTGTTCCAGGCAAACTCGATAAAACATGATTTCTGTTGTATTTCTGGACTGTGTGTGAACCCCGGTTGTTGCAATGTGTAGATGCTGGCGGAAATTGCCTCAATACAAGACAGCACCAGATCCTCCAATTTTCTTCTGGCTTCTTGACTCCTCTCTCCTACTCTTCTTCAGATTGAACATCTGATTTTTATCTCCACAGGCTTGAATTTCCTGCCAGGGAGTCACATTCAGAAAGCTCTACCCATTGACTCCATTCCGCCCATCCATCGTTACCATCCGTCGAAAACTCACCAGTCATAACACGTCCAGACAAGAAAGCAATAAGCGAAATGACGAATGCAAGACCGGAAAACCAAGGTTACTCGAGGCAACGCCAACAGGGGAACTCAATACAGAAGGGTATGGCAGCCCAAGCAGCAGCAAAACACCAGCCCAAGTCGCCGGCCAAAGACAGAAAACGAGATGTCCAGAAATCTATTCCTTCAGAATACAAGACACAAACCGACGCGAAAGCAAAGAAGGACGGCTCTCACACCTCCAAAATCCCAAACCGCAGGAAAAGCTTCAAGGAAAACCCCACGAAAGCAGTTACCCAGCCAGCTAAGCATCCAAAACACAAACACACCGCAGAAGCACAACCAGAAGAACAGCACGATCCAACCCAGCCTGCCAGCCCTTCCAAACGAAAAGAAATCCTCCAGACAGAAGTAATCAAACAAGCCACCCCGACCAAGAAGCCCAAGAAGGTACGTCCATCTGCCGTATAGTCCACGCCTCCACACACCAGTCTAACAAGATGCATTCACCCAGCCCACCACCCCACCATCCACCAAACCGAAATCCGAGCACCCCTCCTCCGACCCCTCTCAAGAAACCCGGAATCTGACGCCCGGCCAACGCCTCCGCAACCTGGAGTTATCCCAAGCGCTGCAGGCCGAAGAGGCAGCGATCAGGGTGCTGAAGATGGAGTGCGAAGCCCTGAAGCGGGCTTACTCGGCCAAGGAGGCTTTTCTGGAGGAGGCCGAGGCCAGGGCCATGACCATTCGGATCCAGATGGGGGTGAACCGCCGGCCTGCTGGTGGGGGGTGGGTTCTGCCGTCCTCTTCGCCGACGCCGGGGGGTAGCATGGGATAACACCATCTTTTTCTTTAAACTGGTCTGGTTTCTGGAGTTGTGGATTTGGGGGTAGCAGACCATGGGGTTTCAGTGGAGGTCGGCAGTGGTCGAGTGAGAGTAAGTTCAGGATACCTCCCTTCCTTTGTTATGGATCCGCGCTGAAGTACCCGTGGCTGCAGAGAACTATCTCTCTCTCTCTCTCTCTCTCTCTGTTTCTCTGCAGGTGGCTGTGCTGATGCCTAACCCGTCCTCGTTACTGCTCCAGAATATCTCCTAGCTACAGCCTCCCTTCCTGCGGGCTGATCCTTCGTCTGACTACATACATAAAGTTACTCTCTCTCTCTCTCTCTCTCTCTCTCTCTCTCTCTCTCTCTCTCTCTCTCTCTCTCTCTATAGCACTGGCAATATGATAGAGGGTCTCATCACCATCTCATTTCTTTAAATCTGATACCAATACAGCACATGCTTTGCCAACAACCCTGCGACACTCCATTGTTCTTACCACAGCTACAGCAACACAATCAGCCACCACAATGAACACCATTTATCCTCCCTAACCCTCCAGAGCTCTGTCAAACAACCTCTCTAACTTAGAAGCCCAGTATAAACTACTAACCAAATAATCCCCCCCGGCCTCCCCACCATGGTTCTCCGGTTGACCAACCCCTTCCTCAAAACACCACGCTCCCCTCTGCCCCATGCAATACCCCCAATGAATAACAACCTAAATACAGACACCCTAATCCCATGAGCCTCACTCGTCTCCCCGACGACGGAAAAAAAAAGAAAAAAAAGAAAAAAAAATAACTGTGAATATTCTAAAAGAACTTGACAGAAGTCTGCACAGCCAACCAAGTCAGTCCTCTTGCTCATCACGATTGATATGGCGGGCTTTCAAGGCATCCTGTAATGCGGAGCGGCCTGGGAGCGGCCTGGGAGGCGCTGTTTAGGCGCATTAGGGGGGTTGCCTGGTACGTATCATTGTTCTGGTTGTGGCTTTGGTCTGAGATCTGGTTGTAAGAGAAATGAAGAAATGGAGGGGAAATGGAGCAGATTAAGGGCACTTTATATAAGGGTTCTAACAGCAAGACAGAACATAGATTGGGATGGAGAGGAGGGAGTCAAAATCAAAGCAGGCAATAAACAGAGGGAAGAGAGATTATCTGATGAGAACAGAAGAAAAAGCTGCTGGAGGGGTGGATGAGAAAAGATAGTAAATCTGATACTAGAATAACCGCAAAACTTTAAAGGAGGAGGGATTTTTGAGAGCTTTTTAGTATCCTAATAGAGTACTAGGTATACAGGGGTTATACTACTTATGGTCCAGAGATGGTTAGTTAGGTCTTGCTCTAGAGACTCGGGAGTGTTTTAATGTGGATAACAGAGGTATCATTAAGATAGATATGCTTGATACGATACTCAAAGCTGGTATACTGCCTAGTAACTGACAGGATGGTTCTGGAATACCATGTTAGATGTGTACAAGTTATGGTAGACACTGCTGAGGTCTATAACGGGGATACTGTTACCGATATTGATCCGATCTGCAACCCTAACTGATGTGCCTTTTCTTCGCTCTGACTCTGTCAGTATTCTAAACAGTGTAGTATTATGCTGGTAACAGCTTTCCTACAGCTTAATATTATTAGAGATCTTTATTCCAGACTAGAAGCCTCTGTTGGGACTGAATATGGTATACTCCTATCCAAGTTATCATATCCCGCCACCTCATACTAGGTATTGCCTTCAATCACAGCCCAGACATCATCATGACCATGACCATGAACCTAGCCCTAACCTAGCCTAACCATGCCCATGCCCAGAAACACCACCACCACCACCCCCCTTCTCCTCATCCCCCTGACCCGCCACAACAACCGCCACATCCGCATCATTCGCAACATCAAACTCCCTCCCCAACCTCTCCGGCCCCGCAACCGTAACCAAAATCGTATACGCAAAGACACACCCCATGAAGATACAAATCACCTTGCCATAGTCATACCTCCCTCCTCCGCCGCCGCCGCCGCCATGCTCAGACGGCAACGGAAACCTCTCCCCAATCGTCGACTCGATCGTCGAGCTCGCCGACGAAACCAAATTCCCCAGCTGGTACGCCGTCCCCACCGTGAAGGTTCTGATCGAGCCGGGAGATAGCTCCATCAGATGGATCGGGATGACCCCCCACGCGCCCTGCACGCAGAATTGCTCGAAGAAGGCGGCTGCCATGACTCTTTCGTTGCTTACGAAGGTGTACGGGTAGAGGAGAGCGCCGCCGACGATGCTGATTAGGATGATGGAGAAGCGGCGGCCGAAGATCTGCGAGGCCCAGCCGCAGAGGGTGCCGCCGGTGAGGGCGCCGAGGTTGGCGACGACTTGGGTGACGGTGACGGCGTTTTTGGAGAAGAGGAATTGGGTTTCTAGCAGGGTGGGGTAGAGGTCTTGGGAGCCGTGGGACTGGGAGTTAGGATTAGATTAGGACTTTGGCGATGCTTGAAAAGAGGAAAGGAAAGAGAGAGGCGCACCATAAAGTTGAAGCCGGCCATTAACAGGACGAGGTAAATAAGCAGCAGCCAGTGGCGCTTGAGAGCAACTTTCCCCTCCGAGAGAAAGGCGGATGTGACGTTGCCACGCAGTTCGGCGCGGAGGGCCTGGCGCTCCCGGAAGGCGTTGGTCTCGGGGAGACACAGCCGGAAGAGAATGACCAACACGGGCAGACAGCCGGCAAACCAGTAGAATGGTCTCCAGCCGTGGCTGGTGGTGCCGACGAGGGCGCGCGCGAATGCGGTGGCGAGGAGGTATCCGAAGGCGTAGCCCTGCTGGAGCAGGCCGGAGATGATACCACGCGCTTCCATGGGACAGTCTTCGAGGGCGGTTGCTGCGGCATTGCCGTATAGACCACCCATGGCAATGCCGAAGAGGGCCCGGACCGCCAGAAACTGCTGGTAGGTCTGGGTGAACCCGGTGCCGATCTCAAGCGCGATGAAGAGAAGGTTGTTCACGATAAAAGGCCACTTTCGACCCCAGCGGTCCGAGGCGATGCCGAAGATAATTGCGCCGACGCTGCGCAGCATCAGCACGAGGGTGATTCCCCAGGTGATGTCGGAGATTTCTTTGTCGAATTCCGCGGCCAGCTCGGAGGTTGTCAGTGAGACGGTGAAGAAGTCGAAGGCGTCGAGAGTCCAGCCCCAGAAGGCGACCTATCTAGTTAGCCATGGTGGTCCTCATAGATATTACGGATAATGCGTACAGAGAAAAACAGCCATTGCTGTTTGTTTAGCAGCGCGAGAGCTTTGAATGGATTGGGGGCATCGCGCATCGGCGGCTTCAATGTAGGAAGCCGAGTCTTGAGATACGAGCCTATCGATCGCCAGCTCAGAGGATGGCGTTCTTCTGGGGCCTCGAGGTGGCCGCCGGTGCTCTTGTCTTGAGAATCGGCCATGGTGGGAATGTGCCCAAGAATGAGGTGGAGGAAGGTTTGCGGGACGGGGAGAGAGAGAGATAAGCGAAGGGAACCCCTCCTCCTCGTCCTCCCTAGCTTTATAGGATGCCAGCCAGCTGGAAGGATGCAAGTGGCATGTGCCGGTCAGCTGCACCGTCAAGGTTTCGTCCAGATTCCAGACCGGAGGAACGCCGATGATAAGAGTGGTACTTTGGACAGTCGACCTCGGCTTTGGATCCTGTCGTGATATCCTGTCGTCCGGAGGGCTGTTCTCCATTCAACTGGGGGTAGAAAAGACCTCCACAGAAGGTAGCAGCTAGAGAGAAAGGAATTGAAAGCAGTCGTCCTGAGAACATCGTCTCATTGTCATGTAAGGTGGCATGGACAGTTGATGCCGAGACAGTTGATGCTTATTCCCGCTTGGCTTCCCCGCCAAGAGTCTCCCCCAAAGCTTCGCCTTTTCAGCACCTGCCACCCAGCTACAACCAGGAGAACATTATTAGGTATCAGAATATATCTATGGCTATGAGATCTCAGGCTGACCATCAAATATCCAACCCAGGAATATATCCGCAACTATTGATCTGGACTGCATGGGAATCGACTTGGAGAAGCTCGGAGATCTCCCCAACGTTACATCGTCCAGGAGATACTACCTTGGAACAAGCAGAATCATTAATACTAGCTATTATCCACTCTCTAGCACTACAGCTATCTATATCCATATCCAACTATATACATTCCCGCAAGCGCTGTAGCAAGACAAGAACAGCCGTCTATGCACTCAGGTAACCCGGTCGGGAAATCGCCTGCGAATACCTACCGAGGTACCGCTGCCACTAATGATGAGAAACACGCTCCACAAAAAGCACAAATGTAGGCGCTAGAAAAGCTGATATGCAGAGAAAACAGGATTCTATTAGGTAAATTTCCGCGCTCGTCATGGTTTTTTCTTCGTATGCCCTTTCGGTGTAGGACTACTCGGCGTCTCCTCCCCTTCGACCATCTTCCAGAAGCGCCCGAGAGAAAACCCGCTGTGGGAAAAGTAGATGCTGACGAGCCAGCCGGCGAGGATGTTGACTAGGTGGTGTAACAGATATGCATAGGAAACTCCGTAAACCGCAGAATAAACCGCAATGCAGAGAAGCAAAATCGAGGTGATGTGTTTGGCGCTGCTCATGTTAGCAACCGAATTCAGGAGAGGCGGAACAAACGTACGGTGACATGACTCTGGGGACCATAGATCCAGTAGTCATTGTTTCCACAAGAAGGATAAACGGCATGATGGACAGCACATTATGGTGCGAGGAGAAGGGCATGAACCAGTGCACAATGAGGTTATGTCCCCACACAAGAAGCACCAGGATATTAATCGGGAGAACCCAGAGCATTAGAATGAATATTGAATGGGCGTAGTTGGCAAAGTTGTAATGGGCGGTGGATCTCTGCTGACCGTCAGTAACTTCCGACACGGACCAAGATCTCGAGGACATACGGTCTCTCTGGCATGCCAGTTGGCTCGCACGCAGGTCGCCAACATCACAATGCACGCCACCAGATACGCAAATTGATAAGGAATCGCAGTCGATACGAGGACCAACAGAGCAGCCATCTTGACAAGCCGTCGTCTTGGTGACGGCGCAGGAAAAACGGGCAGACATCTGGTCAGTTAGCAGAGACCTGAGATCGTATACAAGGCTGACTTACCCCTTGTCTTCGCGTCGGATATAGCCAGTTTTGCTATTCCACAGACCGTAAATGGTGGAGAAGAGATGAAGGAGGAGAAGCGAAACGTAGTTGAGCATGACACACACGCCAACGCTGATAAGACCAAAAAGGGGCACCAGGAACCAAAAGAACGCGTCCTGCGAGCCCAAAAGAAGGTCATTCTTCGTGAAATCAATAGGCGTCTCGGTCGAATTGGTTCGAAGGTGGAAAGGGTCGTCTGCGGCATGCAAGATGGTGGAAGTTGCGCGAGAAGACGCTAGCAGCGACATGGCTAGCAGCAATATCGGCATGGAGGAACGCAGGGCACTATCAAGCCCCTCGGTGAAAGTGATGAAAAAGCCCGTCTCGTCGTAAATTTGGAATTGCTTCAAGAGAACCAAGGAAACCACAAGGATAGGAAATGCCGCGAATACGGTCCGGTACCTCATCACCAGCTCTCCCAAGCTGCTGATAATATCGACATCCAAGGTGAGATCGACCGTGGAGTCACAGGTCGGATCAGTCCACAATTGGAAGGAAACCCCATTTTGACTCGCCTGCCGAAGCGGAGGGGGCATGTACGGCGCAAGGCCGTGCAGGTTCACATTGACTTTGTCGACGTTGACAAAGAACTTCGACTCATGCGGATCCGGAATTGATTGGCGAAGAAGAGGAGAGAAGAGTTCTGGTTGATGACACGAGCGGCGGTGCCGGATGACACGAAGCTTGTAGTCCAGGAGGCTCGAATACAGTGCCGGAATCTTCACTTCAGTGAGCATGGGCCGATTGGCGGGCAAGCGTACTTTCAAGCCGGCCCCCAAAAGCCCACCCAGCCCGATACGAGCTTTGATTAGAGCGTCGGAGCTGTCTGAGAACTCGGCAACAACCCAGCCTTTGGTGGGTACATGAGCTTTGTCGACGACAGCCACAAACTGATGATCCGCGAGATCTTCTAGGTCGTACTGCAGATAAGAGAATGGCCGGACGCGATCGTAGGCATGTTTCGAAGCGCGAGTCGACGCAGGAAGGTGAATCTCATCTATTGCGGCGTTCCTACACGCCAGACGTGTTGAACCGCCTCTATCCGAAAGACGCAGATTGAGGGCGAATCCTGTAGACGCTTCCCCGTTGCGCAAAGGAAAGACGCTGCAGAACAGAACCTCAAGATTGCCTTGCTCTCCGATTCGGTCCAAGTGCTGATCAGTGAGAAGGGTGAACTTCTTGCCGGAAACACCTTGGGGCGGAACAGGCAACAAGTGCACGTTTTGGCCTGTGCGATGGCCAAGTTCGCGTAGGATGAGCCTCTGCCCTTGCGCAAGTATCGCATTGGTATGGTCTTCTAACGTTAGCGATGTACTCGGCTCTGTAAGATGAGTTAGCTTCCAAACATCGGCGACTTGAAGTCATGAGAAGCTACCTTGTCTCGCAAGTAACCGTTCGGATACAGACTCCAACCCGGTCAGATACCATTTCTTGAAAATCCGCATCCGCTCTGCTCTGGGCTTGGTCTGGCTGGCTCGTCGCACGTCCACAACCTCAAACAGAGACTTTATGATGGCCTTCCGAAACTGGTCACACCAGGTTATCGAAAGATGGTCCACTCCGATCCACACATCAGGAATAGTTGAGGTAAAAACCGTAAAGCCGTGGGTATCAGGTACAAGGGACGAAATACTGGCATAGTCTGACGGGACAACGGTATCGCGAGATCCACCCGCAATAGATATCAGCGTCACATGCCACAGAGGGTTGTTGTTAGCCCACGTCTGGGAATACGCATCACGCCAGTAGTCGTTGATCTGCTTGTATGTATGGACGAGGTCTGAATCAAACGAAACCGGAGCTTTGGCATGCGGTGCCGACATCGTAACGATGGTGTTGACTGAGTTCTCGTGGTAATTCGCCATGGTCAATGCTGTCCGTGCGACAATACCTCCCATGGAATGTCCGATCAGAATCACAGAGCTGGGATCCGGAAGGTCCGGGTCTCTCTGAGTCCGCCGTGGGTCATGGTAGAGAGAGAGTATATATGCCACAGCTTCGTTCACATACTCGGCTTGATCAAGCAGAGTCTGTCCATGAAACGCTGCCATGTCCTCATTGAAATCGATCATGAAAAAATCCAAGCTCCTCGTTCCGGCCTTCAACCGCTCTTGATCGTGTTGTACCACTTGCGCATAGTGTCTCGAGGCTTCGGCGGCCAGGGACCGGACTTGACGATAGCTTCCTGCATTACCGGGTAGAAACAGAACGGGGGCGCCTTTCAACTATATAGAGAGACAGAAATTAGTAAAACCCGCAATCCGTCCGGGATGGCGCAAACTCACTCCCAGATTTTCCTGATTATACGCGTCGACACCCTCTTCCCTGTAGAGGAAGAGATTATATTTACTCGCAAATCGCGTGTGCTCCGTATCGAATCCAACCATGCGAAGAAAGGTCGGGCTCATGACCGGTACCCCACAGCCATCGCTTCCGGCCTGGAGGGCGGAGAACGAGCGAAAGATCGAAAAGAGGAAAAAGCCGGCGACGACGGTGGCAAGCGCCGTTAGGATGGAACAGGACCAGGGGCTGCGGAGACGAGAGAGTCGAGATCGATACTGTGAGTCGGGCGACCCCGCGAGAGGGATGCGCTGAGAGGTTAATGGCATCGCGGACGAATATCGGGGATCGTGGGAGGTCCAGTTGGCGCTGGCCGAGGACGCAGAGTTTCTCCACATGCTCGAATTCCTCGAGCGCGGAGTCGAAATGCCGTTGGGGTCCCGGCGGAGGTCAATGCTGGTCCCTGTTCTGGCTACCTCAGAGCGCGACTTTTCCGAGTCAAAGGCATTGCAGCTGTGTTCACCGGTTCGCGAAACCAAGGGGTCTTCGGCATCGTCCTCAGGCGAGCCGGACGAGCGTCTGTGCATTGGAAGAGGCAGGGACTGTACTCATCCAGCACGCAGGGGGGTGGTGACCGATCGGGGAAATTGGCAGATTGCGGTTGGATTCCTTTGTGGAGGGACGGCGGCAAGGGATTAGGGGGGGGAAAGACGGGTGCAAGGAAAAGGAATGCGCTTGCGCACTCTGAATCCGGGGGGATGATGTGTAACAGGTCGATTCAGCAGACAACCGGATAGAGCAAAAACAGCAGGCCAAAGTCCATCGACAATATTATCGCTGGGTCGTTGAAGGGCGAAAAATCGAGTAGCCGGTCCGTAGCAGGGCGTTCCGAAGGTGGTAACGAGCGGCAGGCCAACCGTGCTCCGTTGAGGGACGAAGGACGGGGCGCACAACGGGAACTATGGCAAGGAGAGGAGAAAGTGGACGGGATGGATGGCAATGCGCAAATGCATGAGTGAGCAAGAGAATTGTCAAGATAGAAGCTAGCTCAGGTGGTTGTCGGTGGTGGCCGCCGGCGTCGTCGTAATGCGGCCAGACCCTCGTCCAATGAAGCTCCCCGGCGATCCTTGGCGGTTACCGATTCCGGCGTAGTCCCAGTTATCCCAGTTATACAATATTTGCACAATTGTCCTCGATACATTGCTTGGATGGTTGACATATGACTAGTATAGTAGGGAATTGGCAAAGAGGAGCTGTCATTGACAGAATAAGGGTGGGTTTGGGGTGGGAATGGGTACTGTGATACCCGACAGGTATGAGATCCGATCCTGCACAGGCATTATATATATCTTGTATCATCTACCTCATGCTCACGAGTACTACTATTCATATTGCAATAATACGCCTATCTTGGTTATTAGACAATCTTCAAAAGGTCTACACCGACTGGTCAAGCATTCATGCACTGTAGGGTAGGTATCAGGGATGAACATATCCTGGAAGGCTTAACAGTGACTTCAAGAAGTGAGAAGCACCCGGAGTCTCACTGTCTGCATGCCCTAACTCCCAACGATACTTCATCCCAAGTAGGTCGGCCTCAATTGGATCAGGTCCATGGGCGGATCCGACAGGATTGTCTCTTGTTGATATCCAGCACTTCTAACTGATGTGGTTTTATCGTATATAGTAGTATAATAATCATCGTTAACATCCTCACCACGCTTCTTCTTCGCCAATCTTATAGATATAGATGCACACTGCATTAGTACTTTTTACTAGTTGTGGTATCTAACCAAGCTAGTGTATTCCTATATATAGTGAGTATATTTTATTACTGTCTTTTTAAATTTACATACTCTAGACGAACAGATAATAAGTCCAGACAAGCATTCATCGCTTGCTACATTCGCATACGGGTTAGGATTCATAAGCAGAAATGTCATAATACTTGATAAATAACTAATGTATACTGCATGCTGTAAGCACTATGTATAGTTTTTTTAGCCCTTTTATAGAATACTTATATTTATACATGCTACAGCAGGCGCTTTAGAAGGTACTTAAGTAGATATTTCAGAAGGTACTTTAGCTGCTTTATAATGTATCTAGACAGGTTATTACGAAACTACTTAATATAGACAGTACGCGAGGCAAAGCCTAGTAAAGCCGAGTAAAGCCTGAAAAAATAGGGCCCTTCAGACCCCTTAGCCTGACTGCAGTGACATGACAAGTTAATCGTGTAGATAGTAACTACGTAGTTATATTTAGCGCCTCAACGGAATAGCCATCAAACCCAGTACCGAGTGCAGCCGACGAGGGAAGAAGCGCGGAGTTATGATTCTGAGCTGCCTTGATCCTACTCGGCGATTGGTACAGTTCGATGCCATCGATGGGCGAGATACAGAGATTCTCGTAAACAAGACCGTCTGCACATGGTTGCCTAAGGATGACCCAGAAAGGGTGGAAACCACACGGAAAATTCTATACAGATCCATCAACAGGGATGCGTCAACGTGGCCATCGTGAACGGTGGGATTGTTGATACGCAGATCCTGGCGAATGAAGCTCTCAGAAAGATTTTTGGTGTCTGTAACTGCTGCCCTAGCGATTGACCTGGCTAGTGAGTTAGGTGAGAAAGAACTGCACGTCGGACCTACAAGAAATTCCGCCTGGATCGCGATCAGGCAGATAAGTAGCTCATTATAGACGCAAGAACCTGGAATGACTGGATGCAGAAGAAGGATTGTTGCTCCACCTCCAGCCAGGATAAGAAAGGCCAGCTAGTTAAGTAGTAAAGCAACCTGAGCTGCAACCATGCTTGCGGAATCTAGATGAGTGGTGGAAGAAAAGAATCCGTGGTTGGTGGAATCAAAATTCGATCCTGGCGCTGTCCGTAATTGTAACATAATATGTATCCATGAAGTAGGAGCAGAAGTGTGAGCCTTGAGGTTGAAGTGGTCCGAATCGTCGATATCCCAATGTTAATGCCTCAGGCTCAACATCTGTCCGTCAAGCCACACTACTGAAAGTTGATCAGTGCTCGATCGCTGGAAAGTGGCGGTGGCGGTGCACTGTGTATTCAAGAAAAGTTGCGGTTCTCAGCAGCAATCAGTTTAGTCAAACTGTCAGTGCTCACTGCTGGAAGTCCTTCTTCTAGCAGCAGGACCATGTCTGGGGAGTTTTATCATGAATAGGCAAGGTTGGTTGTTGAAAGAACTCCAGCTTGCGGTGGTAGTAGTGGGTAGCTAGGTTCTCCGCATGAGTACCTAGAATTTCTAGATGGATGTGTTTTCTGATAAGCCATGGAAAGCCATATTCCTTCGATAATGTCATATCCAAATGTCCTCGAGATAGTACAGGTTCTCGGACAAGCCAAGGAAACGGGCCTGTCATTATTCAATGCAAGAAACTGAGAGTCACGGGGAGGCTGAGATTGCCTCTTTCCAGTGAGTCCAGCGTCGTCAGCCATCGACTCATCATCAGCTGCTTCAACAATCAACTTGTAAGATGCTCTCAAGCTTTCTTATATCACACCACCCCGTTTCCCTGAGCTGAGTGCTGCCGTACTATATTTTCCGACTCAGCCCCTGGCGTCCCCTCTTCTCAATGGATAACCAAACTTTGTGCTATCTCTTAGCGGGGAGATTGCGCCTCTCGTTAATCGTTATTTCCGAGCCCCTCCGTTGACGCCGTGGTACCACGTACTTTCCTCGCCCGGCGATTTCTCTCTAATATTCCCTCTCCTCCCGCTGCTTATTATTTGGTTCCTTCATCAGCTTCGTTCCACTCGGTATCGGCCGCGAAAGATCAGTGCAGGAAGAAACAAAGAACTTTCTTCCCTCTGTGTCTAGCATCTGCTCAGTGCATTTCGTCTGCTATGTCATACAACTACAACCCATATGGCGGCCCACCAGGGCATGACCAGGGCTATTATGGAAACCAGGGATATGGAGGCCCGCAGCAGGGCAACTATCCTCCGCAGCAATATGGCGGAAATCCTCAGCAAGGTTACTACCCGCCTTCGGTAAGTTTTCACATTTGCGACCACAACACCTACTATCCTTTTCGCTCTATATGCGCATCATTCTTGTCGCTCTCCAGTGCTTCGTGGTATGCTGACTTGGAAACATGATAATATAGCACCAACAACCTTACAATCAGCCTCCGCACGGGTCAGATTCGGGCGCCCCTCCGCCGTATCAGCAAGGCCCACAGCAAGGATACCCCCCTCACGGACCATACGGACAGCAACCGCAATACGGCCAACATCCGGGGCAGTATGGGCAAGGCCCTAATATGAGCTACGGCCAGGATCGCGGACACTCCCCATACCCTCCCCAGCAGCAGCAGTATCACCAGCCTCCGGGTGGTGAGAACTCATCCTACTACGGGGGTTACCAAGGACATCCTCCGCAGCAGGGACATGCGCCCGTACCGGTGGGAGCTGAAGGCGAGAGGGGTCTGGGCTCAACGTTACTCGGTGGTGCGGCTGGTAGTTTCCTAGGCCACAAGATGGGTGGCGGAGGCTTGGGAACCATTGGAGGTGCAGTCGCAGGAGCAGTGGGAATGAACGCTGCTTCCAAATTGTAGGCTCAGCCTGTTCCCGTGTCATGATGAGATACTTATGAGTTCTACAGGCACAAGAAGCACAAGAAGAAGAAACACTCCAGTCACGGAAGACGCAGAGGCAGCTCCAGTTCCTCGAGCTCGTCTAGTTCCAGTTCCAGCTCTAGCTCTTAGAGATGATATCTCAATCGCAGGCAGGTTCCTTGTTTAAGTCTAAGAGTCCGTGTTGAATGCGGCGTTTGTTTTATTGAATACATTCTGTCGGCGACCTTTATGTTTGGCTTAGGCAATGATATCCTGGTCGCGACGACGCGTGTTTAGTGTATCTTTAGATGAACGAAGGTATCTGTATCACTCTATCGCACAATAAGCTTTTAGAAGAGCAGCGGCGCCTCTGGAAGCGACGCGATAACACTCCGACGCCCTGAAGCTCTATATCGCCACCGCGGATCTCAGAGCAATCGGAGGCGACTCAAGCAGTAAATAATATGCCACTCGCAAACCTATATCGAATAAGCTTACACATCGATCTCCAACCTAAGTTCAAGGGTTGATGAGGTAATTGGTAGTGGCGACAGTGAGAAACGGTCAAGATACCGAGGTCTGGTTCTAGGGCAGGTTCGCCATAATCATGGCTTCAAATCAAATTGCTCGGAAGGCGCAGTCAAGGTTACCTTACCTAAGTTACGGCCGGGGGGTTACTAGTTTTGAGTTCTTGACTCATTCTGAAGACAGAGACGCGATTACTTCGATCAAACGTAAATGGTGGCGAGTTAACCGAACATGAAGCTTCTCTGGGCGCGATCTGATCGTTGAGTTTGCCTACGGAGGTTTCCTACTCCAAGCCCATAGCCCTAGGCTGATTGAGCTTTGGTTTTCTAAGGAGAATAATGACTTGAATATGTCGGCGCAATTTCGCATTCGTGGCTTAAGCCGAATGACATGTGGTAAGGTAGTACTAAGGTAAGAGTCTAAGAGCCTACCTACCTAGGAGGTCAGAGGTCAAAGGTTCGAGTTCAAAGCAACCGTCATCATCCATGGATGATGGAATATGGATGGCTTACTCGATAGCCGAGCCACCGATATTTCTTTTCCTGTGATTTTATTGATTGGATTTTTTTTAGACTGGTTGTCCCGTCTTTAAATGGAATGGCATTCTTGGTTACGGAGTGCGGGATCGTTTGATTCGTAGTCCGATTTTGGGATGATCTTCTCCTAGGTTTCCAAGGTTCTATTTGCAGGTGCTGTGCGTATTTTTAGGACTTGGGCTTGGGATGGATGTCCTGCAGTTGGTGTTGGCCTGTTGAGTCCGTGATGGTTTGATGGATATATCATTGTATATTTTTGGTCGCTATCGATAAGGAACGAAAAAAAAAAAGTCGAGAGGATTGATAAGGAGTGATAAAAGTTGTAGACCCACAGTAATCGTGTACGTGCAGCAAAAGAACAGAGGGGCAGTGTTAGTTAACCTGGATTGTTTCTTTTCTGACAAGACTATTTCCCCCTTACCGTTGATCGTCTTCGCCACTGGGTCCATTCTTTTCGCGGGGGATAAGGATGAAAGGAATCTGGAGAAAGGTCAAACTGATAAGATTAAGGGAGTCGCAACAGCAGCAGCAGACTACTGGGCGAATATTGGGATTATTTGACCTTTACTTTGCAACAACACTTTCGACGAGTAGCGGTATACACGCCTCCTAGATGGAAGTTAAATCTGACTGAGGTGTCTGTCCATGATGCGGTGAGCAGCGCCGTGGCCTATTAGACGACTGGTGTTGTGTGTCTGCCGTCCAACGCAGCCTGATGTTTCAGCGCCCTGGCCGTCGCCGCGTTCCCCCATTTTACTTCGGAGATTGTGATTTTTGACATTATTGTCAGCGAAGGGATAATCTTGAGGGCCAAGGTTTTCCCCTGAATCCTCAGCCAGCCAGGGATTCGGGGGTTGGATAAGTGTTCGTGTTTCAATCAAACATTATTTGATGTACTCGGTACATCTCATCCCAGGCCCATGCAATTTGATGCTTTTGGTGAGAACACAGTTCAACCTCCCGGGTTTCATTTCCCAGGCGGAATCTAGTCCTTGTCCCAGAAGTTGGGGTGAATCTTACTATTCTGAGTCGACTCGCTTATGCTTCTCAAAGTTGCTCATTCTATGATGAGTAATCCGTAAGGTCGCGGAGGGTTGAAAGGGAACAAAGGAAAATTTTCATGAGAAGGCTGACTGCCTTGCAGCCACAGATAGGTGGCGACAGAAATAGAACTTTGAATAACACTGTCAAAATATTCAGGACCATTGGTCTATTCTTATTTCCGCCTAGAAAAGGCTAACCTACCTGGGTTGGAAGCAAGGATTGTCGCATCCCCGGATGCGTAGTCAACCTGGGGCTAGCCCTGAACTCCGGGGGGTCTCGAAGCCTTTCAAGGTTGCAACTGTTCAGCCTTGCTTTATCAGACTTTTAATATCGAATCACGGCTTATATTCGTAGGGTTTCGGGATAACAGACTTCTTTCAGCCTCGAGTTGGAGAGAATAGCACAATGCCACAGATCATGGTATTGGCTGCTTCTCGTTAGATCTCTTACTCGGAGACGTACCTCCGTAGTAACGCCGGGAGTAAATACCTTATCCATCGTCGAAGAGAACCCACCTACGTAGGTACAATAATATGACTTGCTGGTACAGTCTCCCGTATCAGGATGCTCCGATGCAGTTGCCTGGACAATGTGGCATCGGGTCGAGAAGAGACGCAAATGCACCAATTAATGGCGGGCAAATTGGTGGCAGTCGCCCGATGGCGCTAACATTGGCTGGTTACCAATCGCCGGCCTCAGGCTTCAACTGCGCTATACTCTTCTGGGAGATTTTCATGCTCCATAAAACTTTTTCTCTGTTTCGTTGGAAAAAAAAAAGTTTTCGGAGGGGCGGCAAAAGCCAAGTGGGAAAAGTCAGAGAGGCTGCCACGCCGCACAGAGAGATAAATAACTTGCGCCCCCCTTCAGCGCCCCTCCTCTGTTCTCTCTTCCTCCCTCCCATTACTCCTTATCTCTTCGATAGAGGTCTGGTCCTCTTATTTTTCTCACATTTTCTCTTTTCTCTTTGTCTTCTCGTTAGACAAGAAGGGACTTTAGATTCTACTTTTGTCGGTTTAGAAACGTTTCGTGCGTTCCTTTCCTCGGGCGCCCTTTTCTTGCCTACCGAGATACCCCCCATAGAACTTTTTTTTTCGCTTCACCCTTCTTTCTTAAACCTCAAAAAGTCTACTTAGAACCTCAAAAAGTCCAAAATTTCGAATTCCGCGACTCTCAAAATGCCTGCTGTTGACATCGCTTCCGTTCCCGCCACCTCTGGCAAGGAGACTGCTCAGTCCGTCGCCGTTCTCGAGGAACTCATCAAGAACCTCAACCTCTCTTCTAGCCCGGATGAGGTGAACGCTGCCTCGGACAACCTTGCCCACCTTTTCGCTGGTCCTATCCCGGAGCAGGCTCTCCCTGTTAAGTACGTACCCCTCGCCGAGCCCCAAAACTGCAGATTGCGCTTGCAAGGTTTGCGCCGCCAGCGACAGTGACTAACTAGGATCGTTCGCAGGGCTGTTGAGGCTTTCCAGAAGCAACTCGCGAACAAGAAGGATGCCAACGCTCGTCAGCGCGCTCTTCACGCTATTCGTGCGATCGCGTCTCACGCCACGATCGCCCCCGGTGTCGAACCTCACCTTGTTACTCTGCTCGGCCCAGTCCTTGAGGCCACTGGTCAAAAGAAGATTGATTCCCAGGAGGTTCAGCTTGCTCGCGATACCGCTTTCGCTATCGTCCGTGGTGTGAACGGTAACGCCGTCAAGGCTGTCCTCCCGCCCATCATTGCTTCTCTCGATGGAACAAAGCGTGACAACGAAAAGGAGACTGCTCTGCTCTGCATTCAGGAGCTCGTCGAGTCGTCCCCAATTCAGCTCGCTTACCGCGTGCCCGACCTGATTCCCGTTCTATCCGCAGCCATGTGGGATTCCGAACCTGGCTCCCTCCCCAAGGGTTTCACAGAAGAAGAAGAAGAATCTAAGCGCAAGGAAGGAGAGAAGCATGAAGATGAGTGCCCGTGGGAGCAGCTCAGCTACTCGAGGAAGGCTAAGCGGACCATGAGGAAGATCTGCGCCCTGATCGTCAACAAGGATATTGAACGGTTTATTCCGGCACTCGTTGAGTCCATCGCCTACCCCACCAAGGTCCCTCAGACCGTGCACACCCTGGGTGCCACCACCTTCGTCTCGGACGTCACTAGCCCTACCCTCGCCATCATGGTTCCCCTGCTCCGCCGTGGTCTGGTTGAACGTGATACTCCCATCAAGCGTAAGACGGCTGTCATCATTGACAACATGTGCAAGCTCGTCGATGACCATGAGATTGTGGCTCCTTTCCTCGATGAGTTGATCCCCAAGCTCAAGGACAACCGCAAGACTATTGCCGATCCTGAAGCCCGTGGAAAAACCCAGCAGGCCTTGGACACCCTCAGACGTGTCGGTAATGTGACTGTGAAGAAGGGCAAGGATGATGAGGAAGACACTCTCCCTCAAATCTCCACTGCTGGAGATATCGACACTGTTTCTGCCATCCTCAAGGATATTCTCTCCGAGAAGTTCAAGGCTCAGGCCGACAAGTCAGAGGCTATTATCAACTACGTTGCCGCTATCGCCGGTCAGCTGGTCGATGAGAAGGATGCTGAAGTCACTAGCTGGACCCAGAACGCCCTCCCATACATCACGGCTATTGTCGGTGACGAGGAGGCCAAGTCCATCGCGGAGACTCTTCGCAAGCGTGCTTCCCCTGACGCTGCTGCTGCGGACGACGTTCCTTCCGATGAAGAGGAGGGTGAGGACCTTTGCAACTGCACTTTCTCCCTGGCCTATGGTGCCAAGATTCTGCTCAACCAGACGAAGCTTCGTCTGAAGCGTGGTCAGCGTTACGGTTTGCTCGGCCCCAACGGTACCGGAAAGACCACTCTCATGCGCGCTATCAACAACGAGCAGCTCGAAGGTTTCCCCAAGAAGGACGAGGTCAAGACCGTCTATGTTGAGCACGACTTGGACGCTGCCGATACTGAGCAGACCGTCATTGGCTGGACCATGAAGAAGCTCCGCGACGTTGGTCTTGATCCTAAGCAGGAGGAAGTCGAGGCTAAGCTCGAGGAGTTCGGTTTCCTCCGCGAGCAGTTCGAGGGCCCTATCACTTCTCTGTCTGGTGGTTGGAAGATGAAGCTGGCTCTTTGCCGTGCGGTGTTCGAGAATCCTGACATTCTGTTGCTCGACGAGCCCACCAACCACTTGGACGTCAAGAACGTTGCCTGGTTGGAGAACTACCTCTGCACCTCCCCTTGCACTTCCATCATTGTTTCCCACGACAGCAAGTTCTTGGACAACGTTATCCAGCACGTCGTCCACTACGAGCGCTTCAAGCTCAAGCGTTACCGTGGTTCTCTGAGCGAGTTCGTCAAGCGCGTCCCAGCTGCTCGCTCTTACTACGAGCTCGGTGCCTCTGACTTGGAGTTCAAATTCCCCGAGCCCGGTTTCCTCGAGGGTGTCAAGACCAAGGCCAAGGCCATCGTTCGTGTTAACGACATGTCCTTCCAGTACCCTGGTACTTCCAAGCCCCAGATTTCCGACATCACCTTCCAAGTCTCTCTGGGTTCCCGTATTGCCGTCATCGGTCCCAACGGTGCTGGTAAATCTACCCTGATCAACGTCCTGACTGGTGAGCTGCTTCCCACCACTGGTGAGGTCTACCAGCACGAGAACATCCGTATCGCCTACATCAAGCAGCACGCCTTCGCTCACATCGATAACCACCTTGACTCGACCCCCTCCGAGTACATCCAGTGGCGTTTCCAGACCGGTGAGGACCGTGAGACTATGGACCGTGCCAACAAGATTGTCACCGACGATGACGAGAAGGCCATGTTGAAGATCTACAAGATCGAAGGTACCCCTCGTCGTGTCATTGGCGTCCACTCTCGTCGCAAGTTCAAGAACACCTACGAGTACGAGTGTTCTTTCTCGCTCGGTGAGAACCTTGGCATGAAGAGCGAGAAGTGGACTCCCATGATGAGCACCGACAACGCCTGGATTCCCCGTGCTGAGATCATGGAGTCTCACTCCAAGCAGGTTGCCGAGGTTGACCAGAAGGAGGCTCTTGCCAGCGGTCAATTCCGCCCTCTGGTCCGCAAGGAAATCGAAGAGCACTGCGCCAACTTCGGTCTCGACGCCGAGCTTGTCACTCACTCTCAGATGCGCGGTCTGTCCGGTGGCCAGCGTGTCAAGGTCGTCCTGGCGGCTTGCACATGGCAGCGTCCTCACTTGATCGTTCTGGACGAGCCTACTAACTATCTCGACCGTGATTCCCTCGGTGCCCTCTCGAAGGCTCTCAAGGAGTTCGAGGGTGGTGTTGTTATCATCACCCACTCCCGCGAGTTCACTGAGAACCTCACCAACGAAGTCTGGTCTGTAATGGACGGAAAATTGACTCCAAGTGGACACAACTGGGTGTCTGGTAAGCTTATCATCATCATTTTCAAGTTCCCCGACTCAAATAGGCCATGGCTAACTGTTTTCCTCAGGTCAGGGATCTGGTCCTCGGTTGGAGGAGAAGGAGGGTCCGGAGGAGGTTGTGGACGCTATGGGCAACAAGGTTAGTGTCAAATCCTCTAACTTCACTCCCCTAATACCCGTCTTCCTTTATGCTGCTTGCTTGGTGGCCCCCCTGGGTCCCCCGTACACTTACCCGGGGCTACCATTACCTCTATTAGCAACTCACAAGCTAACTCTTTCTTAATAGACTGTGGTAGAAAAGAAGAAGAAATTGACCAGTAACGACAAACGTAAAATGAGAAAGGAGCGTTTGGCTAAGAAGAAGCGTGGTGAGGATGTTGACGATGATGATGATTTCTGAGCAATTCGCACCGACGAAAAAGTTCAGTTTTTAGTTAATTCTTCAATGCAATAACGCTTATAGAGGCTACGAATCAATGAATTTCAGTTTCTTCATTCTGTTCCTATATGTCCTATTCTACTTGTTGATTTCCTCGATGAGGGCGACTTGAGGCTATTCGGGCCTCTGGAATCAGGTCGGGTGTCCAGAACCTCGGCAGTAGTCCATTACGGCCGTGCAGAGAAACCAGAGTGGCAGCGCAAGGAACTTCCGTCCCGTCTAGCCTTCTTCCTGTAGGCAATGAGGAGAAATAACTCAAGAGATCGCAACAATTTATTTATTTTATCTATATTTACAAAGCCACTCAGTGATACATACTTTAGAAGGCCAGCAGGAGTCTTAAGAAGGTGCCTCAAGAACCAAGATTGCAGTCCTCGAGGCGTACAGCGGTGCCCGGGCTAATGACGATACCAGGACTTCGATATGGGAATTTGTTGAATTCACAGTCCCATTCTATCTTCCCCTTTGCAAAGCTTTGAAAGCGACAGCGCTTCACAGTTCACTTGTTGCCTTCCCAGCGGCTCGAATTCTTCACTGGGAAAGGGCCGTTTAGTCATACCCGACGATTCGGCAAAGTTTCGTACAGTAGACGTTTACTTCTGCTTTCACTGGATGAGCAGTTACAGGGCTTTTCAACCACCATATTCTGGTCAATCTGCCGCTTCTCTAGGTCATGCATCTAGCTTCCAGAGATCACCTTACCCACGAAGCTCATATCAGGGGGTTCATCAGGTCAATTTTATGTGCTCCTCGCTCTGTTGGCTAAGTTTTGTCTCACCACTACAAGTTCGGTAGAGGATAGTTATCAGGATAGGTAAAGCAAGTTGCAACCCATCAGGGAGACCTATATTAACAACCCTCTTCACGTAGAGTGATCTTAGTACTCACAAATGATACGCATGCCCGGATTATAGAAGCATCTGCTAACTAAACTAGTGAAGAGTCCTTCCTGAATAAGGGTATAAATACGCCACCACCACCCCCCTCGAACCTACTTCTCTTCTTATTCTCTATACTCAAAAACACTCTTCTTCTTTATCTTCTTACCCAAGACTCCTCCAGAAAGGTTTATCAAGCCTACATACCACGTCTACTGTGAGCACCCCTTACCATCAATGTAAACCTGCTTGAAGACTGATCATGGCATGCTAGGCGCAGCTTCTGCTGGATACCCTATCCCATCTCCGAGCCCACTGGTAATATAAGCCTGCCCTTTGCCTGGTAAGTTACTTCGTTGCCCTCTGTGTTTGGGACTCCTGGATTAACTTTCTCGATGACCGTTAAGAAACCTTGGAAGGGGCCTGTGGGTATCACAAGACTATACGAGCCGTGGTCCGAAGACAACTCCAAGAATAACATTCCACTGGCGCTATCACTCACAATTTGGCAGCATTTCCATGACCGTTCGAGCCTTTCTTGCCCAGGAAACAACGTCCTTTCGCCCGAATTCCTGGAGGTTGAGAATGGAACAAACGAGGCAGGAGTTGCCACAGGCGTCTGAACTTCCTATGAAAGCTAGCGAAATTTTGGCGCAGTAGCAAGCCCGGTTTCCCAAAAGAAGGGGGAAAAAAGAGTGGTGGTGTTCCTTCCATTTCTCGAGTGCCGCAGACCAGGTTTACCGCTCTTTTGAAGCCGATCGGGCGTCCGCCCGCCCCAGTGGTGCGGAATGAAGGGTTGGGACGCAGTTAAATGAGGTCGAGAGGGTCGAACCATGAGGGTGGAGGCAGCAAAGATTCTCCGGTAACAACAGAGCTGTCGTCAGAATCTTGACCAGCAGAGGTGGATGAGGACAGGTGAGACGGCTTTTGGGGATTCCTCCTGGTTCGTAGCCGGAGATCCTCAACGCCAGTGCGGCCGTGGGGAATCGTTGCCAACGTGCCCTTCGGCGTTTTTGTTAGCTTTCGTAGACAGCTCACGCCCTTCCTGAAGCACTGCCTTTGAATTCTTTTCTCAAAATGCTGATTCGTAGTCGGATATTCTCAGCGCCGTCTTGCCTGCCGGGAATTGTGACAAACGTGCCCTTCAGAGCATTATCGACTTTTCCATCCTTCGCGTAAACCGAGGAATTCGGGATTTCTGTGGTACGCTTCTTCAGAAATGCCACACAAAGGATGTTTGGCCCAGTTTGTACCCAAAGCGGACCAGAAATCTAGTCTCGTTTTCAGGGCTGATCGGTTCAAGCTGGTCAGCAAGTTCAAAAATTCCAACTCAAAGGGCGACGACCATCAAACAGTACTTGAGTCAGAGAAGCGCCTATTACTTTTGCTCCCACTCTTCAACGCTCCAGCTCTCTTTTGTTACCCTTCTCTTATTCTCTCTTATATTTGTCGGAAACCTCATCCACATATCTGAAAAATTCTACGGCTACCTGTAGCCTTGCATTTTAGTCCAGTTGGTTAGAACATTCAGGCGAACGACGATACTTTCTCTTATACTTTCTCCAGGTCTTTCTCCAGGTCTTTCTCCATATTCTTCGCCTGGTCATTCTCTGTTTCTCTATTTCTTTATTTGCCTCTTTCTGTATCCTTTATTTAGCGTCCTCTTGCTCTTTTCCAAAAA